>CEMM01322321.1:158646-189694 GCA_900068975.1 Hygrocybe conica | reverse complement strand
TTTTTTTTTTTTACTTTCTATCCGCCTTTCTCAAGCGGAATGGATTTCGACGCCACATCTCTCGATGTTGTCGATCCCACGTCTACCAGTGTTGTTACCACAACCCTTTCTACAGCTTTTCTTGCCAATCCCACCACACCCGCATACGCGGATGATTTCCAGTGGATCGAGGCATACCTCACAATTCATGTCGCCAGTCATCCCAGCAGACGTTACTCCTATATACTCTGGATCTTAATCGGTTTGGTATTCTTCATCGTCGCTTTCCTCCATTTGACTGGTGCAAGTATCGGCACAATCGGTGCTCGCTGGAACAAATGGGCTTTGCGTCGCAGAACTATTCGGAAACAGCACGCAAGGATGGTCGCATGGAAGGTGGGCGGTACACCGAAGCCGTACTCCCTCCCTCCTAATGGCCAAATATTGGCACTCGGCGGCCTCTTGGCCACCACCTTGGTCCTCTGCCTTGTCGGACCCGATTATATATTCCCAACTGCAGGAATCACCCAATTTTTCCGTCGAGAACTGAAGACTGCCGACGGAACGCCGTTCAAGATTTCAGATTTCTTCCAGTACCAGCCACAGTACTCCATTCACAAGGCGTGGTGGACATCAGCGAATAGGACCGGCACGATTGCCTTTGCCCTCTTCCCGTTATGCATCCTGTTCGGCCTGAAACAGCCCCCATTCGCCATCTTCGCCAACTCCTTCACATTGCAATTCCACTTCGACAAGCTCGTCTGGCTCCATCGTTGGACGGGTCGACTTGTATGGTTTGTCACTCTGCTCCATGTCGCATTCTGGAGCGTCCAATTGGTCAACGACAAACGGGACGATCAAGGTCGCGTGGCGTACCCATATGCATTTTTGCACACCAACTTCATCTACGGATGGATTGTACGTCATATCTCGATCGTCCTTCGCCAACCATCAACTAATTTTTGTTTAGGCTTTTGGTTTCCTCACCAGCATCATTGTCTTCTCCATTCCAATCATCCGGACGAAATATTATGAAACGTTTTACGCGTTACATGTGCTCTTCATCCCCCTGGCTTTGATCTTTTCTGCCCTTCATCATCCCCCCATCGCCTGGTGGTGCTGGACCGCACTTATCTTGTGGATCGGCGAACGACTTTGGCGTCTCGGGCGATGGATTCATATCAACACCTTTCTCTTCTCCAAGCCAACTCCCGTTGCGAAGCCTGCCCCAATCTCACCTGACTTGTCTCAATCCCTTCCTTATCGCAAACGAGAGACCTGGGAGATGAAGGATATGCATTCGCGTAGTACTTCATACGATCAGAAGGGTGGCCCTGCGAGCATTCCCTACGATCAGAAAAATGGTCACAGTACTGGTCACTTCAAGGGTTTGTCGGATTCATCCCTCTACAAAGCGCTCGTCCCCTATTCCCGGGTTGCCTACGCACCACCCCCTGGTTTCGCCCACGCCCAAGTCCTCTCTGGTCGCACAATCAGGCTTACTTTCACGTCGCCCGGTCACTTCTCGTGGGCACCCGGACAACATTTTATCATCACCGTCCCCTACATCTCCAAATTCACTTCCCATCCGTTCACTTGCGCATCCATATGCGATCAGAAAGCCCCAGGTGATTCCGGTCGCGTCATCGTTTTCCTCATCCGTGCCAAAGGAGGCTTCACAAAACAGTTGTGGAACACGGTTACTTCGCTCACCACGCAGTTCAAGACTCATGCGCCAGGGGAAAAGCCACCTCCCGATGCAGACTTGCCCAAGAACGGGACTCTCCTCAGGATGTATGTCGATGGACCTTTCGGTAGTTCTTCACGGGCTAGGTGGGGATCACATTCAACGGTTCTCCTCGTCGCAGGCGGTTCCGGGGTGAGCTTCGCGATGTCTGTCTTGGAGTACGTTTGTCTGTGCGTTGCCGGTCGTGATGGTGAACAGCTAGGAGGTCGCTCCAGTGGGTGGGGTCGGAGAGGTTTCCTCACGACGCGTGTCCGATTCGTCTGGTTGGTTCGTGAATTTGGTACGTTTCATGCCCTGTTTATCGTATTGCCATACTCATGAAATCTGTAGCCCATATACAGTGGTGCGCTACGGCGCTGCGGCGGTGTATGGGTCTTGTTCCTGCACCTGGTTTGCAGATCGACATCTTCGTCACGAATTTCAAGACTCTGGAGCATGAAAGAGTAGACCCAAAATCGGAGAATCGTCGGTCCAAGCCACCTCCCCCCGTTCCAACCCCCCCAGCATCCTATGCCCCCGTCGCTATGGATGAGAACAACGACGATCTTCTCCCGCCCGCACCTCGATTCACCAAGGAACCCGACTCGCGTCGGAGTTCCGTCAGTTCCATCATGTCCATTCAAAGTGCCAATTCCTCCGTCGAGAGCTTCGTCGACTTGAACCCCATCACAGAGGAATATGGCGATGAATTTCATATCGTAGATCTTGCCGGGGAGCGTGGCAACTTTACGCTAGATCTCACCAATTTCGATGGCGACGACGATGCTGCGCTGCCCGGTGAAGCGGCTCTGAGCAAGAGGGTTCGAAAATCGGGCAAAGTTAAACGGGAGCAAACGAGGAAAGCAAAGAAGGCCTTGGCCGCGAAGGAGCTCCGTGAACGGGCTGCTCAGTTGGAAGGACATCGTCTGGCCCGTCTGTCAGGCAGTCCTGGAACTTCTGCAGATAAGCCATCCTTCTCGCGACCCTCGTCTGGCCGTTTCGACGGAGAATTGCTGAACCTGCCGGATTCGCCGCCGACACATGGACGTTCGCCATCACCATTCGGACAGGCATCCTCCCCACGTTCCCCGGCATCCAGGCCCGTGTCAGGCACGGACATGAGCAAGGAGGCATTGCAGTTCCGAGGACCTGACTGGGATGCCGAGTCTGGCCGGCATCTTACCGCCCGCCCAGAGCGTACACCATCCATGGAGTTGAGACTGGAAGTGGAAGATAATGAGTTGGAGGATGTGCACTTCATTTCCGAATGTGCCCGGCCTGGAAAACCCAAGATCGACCGGATCCTAGCTGATGAAGTCGAGAAATCAACAGGATCCGTGATTGTTGGATGTAAGTTGTTCGTGTGGATTACTGTTTCCATGCTGACGGTTGTATCTGCCAGGTTGTGGTCCGTCTTCGCTCAATGCAATGATTCGTCGGTCAATTGCGATGCAGATTGACCCTGCTCGATTGCAGCAAGGGGACTTGCGGGGACAGATCTCCTTCATTTCCGAAGAATTTGCGTACTAAACTTTTGGAATCTGATGAAAGACGGACATTTTATACCGTGTACTGTACTCGTGTAGGTAAATAGGGTAATCGCAATGGACATAATCGGAACCGAACCAGTCCAACAACGGTATTCAAGGTTTGCCAGCGCTTACGGCTCAATGCCAGGATTCCCTGGCAGCCTCAATTCTATCCAACACACCGATTCAGAAAGATGGCTTCCAACAACCGAGAAGGGCCACCAGTCATGATTCCAGAGGGATACACTCTGCATACAGAAAACACTTCACATATCTTACTTCCGACAGAAAACGAAGCGTTCCTGAATCCTGTGCAGGAGTTCAACCGTGATCTGAGCGTGGCTTGCATCAAGGTTTGGAGCGAAGAGCTGAACAAGGTCAAGGAGGCAAAGTGGCAGCAAAGCCGAGAGCGGAAAAGACTGAAGACGGACAAGGCGGCAGCATGTCAGCGTGTGTCCATTAGCTATCTGACAATTGACATATAAGTGACCTTGCTCGCAGCAGCGGGTCAAGAGGGGACTGCTGGATCGCCACATGACAAGGACGACGGCGTCAATCCGCCGTGTAACGAGAATACCCAGGTGCCGCCGATTTTTTCCAGCGACCCTATTGTTCCCGAAGCAGGTTTTGATATGTGTAACAGCCGGGATATCGCCCGTACAAATTTGTGTTGCTGGAAGCCCTTTCTGCCACCGGATTACGATCAATCCGATACGCAAAAGAAATTCCTCTCTTGAGGTTGGCCCTTTTATATTTCAGTTTTAACGCAGCCAAGTGGTATTCAATCATCGGTGGTCCACAGATATGTGATCGCAAATGACTTGTCATCGTCTGCTACAGCAGCTATGAAGCGGAATGTCGATATCAACGGCCTAGGAACGCCGATTGAACATGACAGATCGGAGGACAATGCACCCGGGAATGCTAAACCTGTCAAAGTGAGGATCAATGAGGGTGATGCCTGGTGGGTGCCCTTTGGTCTCCATATGCAGGTCGGAATTAAACAACGGCATATAGTGCGCTTATGTACAATCATCGTGAAGACAAAAAGCGTGTCGATGTCGTCGACCTAGATCCGTACGGTACTGCAGCCCCATTTATTGATGCTGCGGTCCAATGTGTGCATGACGGAGGTATATCCCACTTCATTCCCATATTTCGTCGCCTTGACCACGCTGGCAAAGGCTTGCTGTGCGTGACCTGCACTGATCTATCCGTACTTGCGACGTGTAACTACCCAGAAAAGTGGTAAGTCCTCTCTTTAATGCGAGTCGGATCAGTCTTGTGATCACCGATACAGCTTTTCGAACTATGGCGGCATGCCAGTGAAGGCTGAATATTGTCATGAAGCTGTGCGGCTCGAAGCTTTTTTTGCTCTTGTCTCAACTTCATTTTTTGATCCAGGCCCTTCGACTCGTTCTTCACACGATTTCAACGTCAGCTTCCCGGTATGGCCGTTATATTCAGCCGCTGCTTTCGTTGTCTATCGATTTCTACGTACGCATCTTTGTCCGCATCCAGTCAGCCCCCATCGAAGTGAAGAAGGCAGCCGTGTACGTCTGCGGATTTATGCCATGAATTGTACAATCTGATAACTACACAGGAAAACGTCTATATATTACATCTGCACGGGATGTCAATCTTTCTACCCGCAGCCTCTCGGTCGAATGACAGAGACTCGTCACGAGCGATCTGGCAATGTGAACCATCTGTTCAAGGCACAAACAGGCCCGACGATACCTGAACGATGTCCGGAATGCAATTCCCGAATGCATGCAAGTCGTGTTGGTATCAGCTGAGTGCTCGACTTTGAATTTTTTTTGTGCAGGTCGCAGGGCCAATGTGGTCGGGTAGTCTTCATGACAGCGAATTTGTGGCAAAAGCTCTTGCACACGTCGAAGAGAATCAAAGCAGTTACGGTACTACTGCAAGGATGAAAGGGATGTTGACTCTTGCAAAGCAAGTGAGAGCGCCCCGCAATATCGCAAGTTCATATCAACTGACTTGACTAGGAACTCGATCTACCGTTTTACTTCACACCAGCAAAAATCGCTGGCATCTTTCACTGCACTTGTCCTCCCCTCGAAGCCGTCGCGTAAATTCTGCGTTCTTGATCGTTTTCGATCCCTGACAATCTATTAACAGTTCTGCCTTACTTAACGCTGGTCATAAGGTCTCACGATCGCATGCATGCGCGGGCTCCCTCAAAACAACTGCGACGAGGGAAGACATTCATGATATTTTTCGCACATGGGTAAAGCGTCATCCAGTCAAGACGACGAAGATTGCGGATAACTCTCCTGCTAAAGCGTTGCTATCAAAAGAAGCACGGTACATCCATCAATGCATGATTGGCTTCTCGGTTATACGATTAAATCCGTTGTTGATCTAGGACCGATGCCAATTTTGAGAAGCATCTCGATGCGATTCCGCTGCTGTCCAAAGTCGGTCTAGTTCGCTATCAACAAAATCCTACCTCTCATTGGGGACCGGGGACAAAGGCGATTTCGGGAACAAAACGTAAACGCGACGACGATTGATAAAAAAAGAATGCCAATCCTTGTAGTATATAGTGGTGACATGATACATATAAGCACAATGATAAGCATCGCAAGCAACCCAGGATGAGAAGACGAGAACATAACAATCATGATGATTCCACAGCCACATTCAACTTGTTGCTCTTTAAAGGCTTTTTGGCGACCCACGCATGTTGGAGTAGCTCACCCGCACTCGGACGTGCGTGATGATCCAATTCGAAGGTCCTGCGCAAGAAATCCTGTGCGTCCGCAGAAATGTCAGAGGGAATGGTAGGCTTTCCTGATGAGCCGATCTAGAGATCACGCAGGGAGTAATCAGCGAAGGATGACAAGACATGAACTGGCAAACCTTAAATATGGCTTGCATCTGCGTTAATTGCGCCCAGGGGTGCTCTCCAGTCAGCATCTCGACAACCAGACAACCAACACTCCAGATATCCGCCTTGGGTGTGTACCCAGACTGCTTCACAACCTCGGGCGCCATCCAGAATACCGATCCCTGAAGCGACGGGCGGTGCATGCGATTTCCGGTGAGCAGATCTAGGGTTCGCGTGGTGTGAATGGACTCGGTGGCATGACAGAATGCAGAAGAGGTACTCACTATCCTCCACTTTCTTCGAGATGCCAAAGTCAGATATCTTGATCCCGCCTTTGTTATCAACCAGGATATTAGCACCTTTGATATCTCGATGAATGATGTCTCGCTCGTGGAGGTAGTTGAGACCTTCGAGAATCTGCCGGACAAAGTTTCGTACCAGGGTCTCTTCAAATGCACCGTAATTCCGTAGCAGGGCCGTCACGGATCCGCCTGGCACGTATTCCAGGAAAATATTCAAATATTCGTCTTCGAGGGATGAGTCTGGAGGTATGGGATCAGCACGTTTTTCTCGGCAATCAGAAGAGGGATGGCAGACTAACAAAGATATTGAACGATGTTCTCATGCTGTAGGTCTTTGAGCAGTTCAATTTCTCGCTCCAAAGCGCTGAGCATGCTCTTTTTGCGCTCCTCGTTCGGAGCAGAGCCCGTTGGGAGTTCTACTTGCTTGACAGCCATGAGTAGCCCGTTTGAGGCATCCATTCCGAGGTACACTTTGCCAAAAGATCCTGCGCCGATGAGGGCACCTTTGATCCACTTAATGCCTGTAAAGAGTGATGGTCCGCGACGAACATCGTGAAGAAGACTGGACTAACCTGTTTGCGATGGTCGTTCAGGCTCATCGATATCCTCATCCCCCTCAAACACTTCATTCGGTACGTCGGTGTCCACCAGTGTGTTGTCCAGATCCTCCTCATCGGACTCGTTCTCTAGCTTGGTCCAGTCGTCCGTGTCTTGTTCTGTGTCCCGACTTTCTCGTCGGCTCTCGACCTCGGCTGTGATCTCATCGACGGTCATGAGACTCGCGGTGTCCGACCGATCGCGTTTACTCCGGAGCTCGGTAATGTAGCTCATCCGTTTGGATGCGTTCGACATCGCCCTTGACACTCGGCGGGAATCGGTGACGCCGGTGTAGCTCGACATGGACTCGGCCAGAGATTGCGAGGGGAATTTGACGGGGGGGAGAAGTTGGGGCGGTGTCGATACGGGGCTGGCGGCGTCGTCCAGCTGGTCTAGTTCAACCGATCGACCGTCATCGGTGGACAAAGACATGCGAGGAATGTCTTCCATCGGGGTTGCAGCATCTGGAGAGTATAGAGACGATTTGTCAGGCACTGCGGGTGGATTGGACGAGATGGTGGACGAGATAGACAGCCTCGGTTGAGAACCTTGAGAACTGCTGCTGAACCTGGATGGCAGCTGGTTATTAAATGACAGGCTGCTGTCTCGCTGATTTGCAGACAGAGAGCCGCTTCGGAGCATCATGCTATGCCTGGCTGTTCTCTCGAGCAACTTCTTCTCCGTAAAAGGGAAATACTCAGTTAGGTGGTTGGTGATGAGTTCGCTGGGGGGCCGCTGTCCGAAGAAGTTGCGGAGCTTGGATGGTTTCTTCGCTGCTGGACTGTTGGGACTGCGAGAGTTTGGCGTGGTAGGTGTGACAGGATCAAGCGCGCGTTCTGGGTTCTGGACGCCGAGGCCGCTAAGGACGCTGACCGAGCTTGCGCGTTTGGTACTCTTTCCCAGTAGATTGTCGGCGAACTTGGAATAACCAGGGGATACGGAGAAACCGTCTGGGGTGGTTGGACTGTTGCGCTGCTGGGCCGAAATTGTCGGAGGCTGTTCCCCAAAAATCTGAGCGAGAGCTTTGGAACGTTTCTTTCCTGTTCTGCGAAGGATGAGACCATTTTCTCGCCATGGATGATCAGGCGATGCGTTGCAGATGGACATGAGTTCGTCTTCCGTGAGGGCCTTGTCTGCACCAAAAATGAGTAACGAACAAGAATAGGAATAATGGAGCTGACCAGACTTGTCGCCTTGGGAGGAATCGAGGTAGACACCCCAACCGTCGACGGTGAGACCACCCTCGGCGGTGGAGACATGTTCCATGATATCAGCGTCTGTCGTTCTAGAACCGAACTTGCCGACTTTTTTCAATACCTTCTCCAGCACATCGACGCCACCAGGACAGTCGGCCACACTGATGGTACACGAGTGAGATTCCTCTGGAAGGGTGAACTTGACGAGCTTCCAGCGGAGATCGTTCAGGGAGGGGGCGTTAGGATACGGAGAGGTTCGTCCAAAGTGACCGCGACCGCCTGTGTAAGATTGGGAGGGAGGGGAAGGGGAACCGGATGCAGGGGGATGTTGGGAGACGAATGATTCGGCGATGGGGGAGAGGTTGTAAGATTGTTGAGACGTGATGGGTAATAATGAGGATCCATGGGCTGTTGCGTAAGGATGGCTGTTGCTTGGCATCGGCCTGACAGGGAGTTTAACTGGACTAGAAGAGGTACTAGGAGAGGTGACAGAAAGATTTCTGCCATGTGAGGCGGGGTTGGCGTTGCGAGCAAAATTTCGTGGTTGAATGTTGAGAGGAGAGGTAGCGCGGACGGGTGTCTTTCCACCAGGGTTTCCTGGACGGGGATCGGAAGGGGGACCGTAACTCCAATTACCGGAGGAATTAGCGGACACGGGTGTTAGAAGGGATGTGTTCTGTGGCGCCGGCGGCAGAGGCTGGTTCACATATGCGGGGACATCAATTTGAGTGGGCGTTCTGCGACCCGTGACGCGGGAAGGAACACGACCTGCAGGGGGGATGGGGGGCTGTGTGCGAGATGCCGGTGGGGCGAGAAGATTTGAACGGGTTGAAGGGTTGGAGTGGGTACTTCCATTGCTGGTCGTGCTCGTAACGCTTGCGATGCTGGTTGAGCTCCCGTTGCTGGTCGGGGTGGCGGTGGCGGTGGCGGTTGTTGTTTGGGCGGGAAGGGGTAGGGGCCGAAGGTTGTTAGTGTTGGTACTTGGGTTTGACCTGGCGGAGTCTGGACCCTGGGCATCGCGAACGAGATGAGGAAGACCCTGCGTCCCTTTCGAGGGATTAAGCTGAAGAGGAGCAGGTCTGCCGACGTCAAGACGTCGTGACCGTGCACCGAGAGACGTCTCCGATACAGATCTCTCGTGAAGGCTCCTGGGCTCGTCTCTTTTGACCGGACGGGTGTCAACTGGAGCAGGATCTGGGGGAGGAGTCAGAATTGACTTTGCAGAGGCTTTGTGTCTGAGGGCCTTGACGGCGTTGAGTATCCTCAATCTGTCTCCAATGCTGGCAATGCCCATCTCCTTCAGGGTGAGCTGATCGAGCTCGAGCAGGACATCGCCTCTAATGTCGTTTGCCTCGAAAGTGGACGCATGGTTTGCACACTTAATATCTGAGAGCCAACGAGCGACGTGCAAGTCTGTCCAGGACCGAATGAATTCAGAATAGGACACTCCCGGTGGTGGGTCTGTTATTTTCGCCAAAGAGCGATTGTATGCGCGTTGTTGGGCGTGAAAAGACGTCGTTGGAGAAGCCGGAGACACGAGCCTCGGTGAATGCTGGGCCAGGTCGTCCATGGGAAGGAACACTGGCAGGGCCAAAGACATTGGCTGTTGCTACCCTTCCGTGCCGAGATGCCGAAAGTGACCAAATATATACAAATTTTAGTTCCTAGTTTTTCTGTTTTTCGATTTTCACTCCCTTTTCTTTCTCATCAACCACCATGCGGTTAACGACCGCGCTCTCCTTATGGCCCCTTCTCGCTGCCATCGCATTAGCCTCTCCTTACCGCTCAGACATCGTCGACTACAATCTCAACACCAACCAGAACGCTCAGTCTCCTCTCGAGTACTCAACCAGTCGCAGGGCGTCCTACACTCCATCTCCAGCAAACTGGCGCAGTCTACCCGTCTATACAATTCTCCTGGACAAGTTTGCCGATGGTGATCCATCTAACAACGACTTTTTCGGAACGCCCTACGAGAACGACTGGAGAGAGACTCAACTCCGCTTTGGAGGTGACCTCAAGGGTCTCGTCGCAAAGCTCGACTATCTCGCCGGCATGGGAATCAAAGTCATCTTCATCTCTGGCACACCCTTCCTCAACATGTTATGGCAAGCCGACAGTCAGTTCCCACCTTACGCCGTCTCGGTCCCTTTTCGCCGCTTACACAGCCTCTAGGTTACTCCCCCATTGACATGTCCGTTCTTGATCCCCATTGGGGAACCATAGATGACTGGCGTCGCACCATAGATGCAATACATGCCAAAGGCATGTATCTCATGCTCGACTTCACTGTCGGGACAATGGGCGATCTCGTTGGTTTTGAAGGGCATGTCCTCCCGTCTTCCGCTGCCGTTTCTTTCTCACATCTCTGGCCACAGCTTTCTCAATACGAGCACACCTTTCAACCTCAACGAACACACAGCTGTCTGGAAACATCCTCGTTATATGCCATGGAACTTTACGGAATACCGCGACTTCAGGGTATGTCTACCAATCTCCTCCATCACTCTGACTCCTTGTGCTCATTTATTCCCAGTTCAAGAACGAACGCAACGCTTCTTGCGTCTTGCCCACATTTTGGCAGGATGACGGCACCGTGGTCGAAATTAAGACTAATGGCTGTTACAATTCCGATTTCGATCAATACGGAGACATGGAAGCTTTCGGTGTCCATCCCGATTGGCAACGTCAACTTGCAAAGTTCGCTTCCGTCCAGGACCGTCTTCGCGAATGGGACTCCCGTGTTATGGCCAGGCTCAAGGTCTTCTCCTGTATGGCGATCACCGCTCTCGACTTTGATGCCATCCGTGTCGATAAAGCGACTCAAGTCACTCTCGACGCTCTTGCTGAGTGGGCCTCCAGCACCAGAGCCTGTGCTGCCGCTCTCAACAAGACTAACTTCTTCATCCCTGGCGAAGTCACCGGTGGGGACAGGTTTGGTGCTCTCTATATGTACGTCGTCCGGTTCTCCATCCTATTCCCCACTCACCCTTGTTTCCTCAGCGGTCGTGGCCGTACCCCCACTCAGCTTCCTGGAGGATTCTTGGCTGCCGCGAACCTTACCGCAGCGGACCCATTCTTCCTCCGTGCTGCACCACTTAATGCTCTCGACAGCGTGGCCTTCCATTACTCAATCTACCGATCCCTTACTCGCTTCCTGGGCATGGATGGCAATCTCGATGTCGCTTATGATATCGACGTTAACTTTGTTACCGCCTGGAACCAAATGTTTGTCAGCAACGACTTCATCAATTCTGCTTCTGGCGCTGTCGATCCAAGGCACTTATACGGCACGAGCAATTTCGATGTATACAGATGGCCGAGTCTGGAAAATGGCACACAGCGGAGTGCGCTGGGCACCTTCATCATCTCTCTGATCGTGCCTGGTATACCATTAGTATGTTCCAACTCTCAGATATCTTGAGGCCTCTCACAAGCTCCTGATGTCACCAGTACTTCTATGGTGAAGAGCAAGACTTTTACCTCTACGATTCTGGCGCGTCTAATTATCTATACGGGTGAGGAAAGAAATTGTTGCAATCGTGCTCGTTTGTCTAACCTCCATCCCTAGCCGTCAAGCAATGACGAGCTCGATCGCATGGCAACGCCATGGGTGCTATCAGCTAGGATCTCAGCAATACTTTAACATGCCCCTTGACAAGTCTGTTCTTGGGTGCAGAGATCCCTGGAACTCACTTGATCATTTTGATCCTACCGCAGCCTCTCGTCGATTGTTTTCCCAGTTCAATTATCTCCGCACTGTGTATGGTTCCCTCCAAGACGGTTTCGATCTTGTCCAGCGTGGAAATTGGACGTATACTATCCAACGTCCCGGTTCCAATCAAACGAAAACGGAAATGGGTCTGTATTCTGTTTCCCGAGCTGCCATCCCGAATACACCCAACAGGGTCAATGGAATTCATAACGGACAAGTCTGGCTGCTCTACACGAACGAAAATACCACGAAGACCTGGAGTTTCTCTTGCACGTCGGAGGAGTGGATATCGACACCCTTTGTGGCAGGAACCGTTGTGCGGAACTTGCTCGCTCCCTACGAGCGATACACATTGCAAGACTCTCTGTCCTCCTTTTTCCTGAACGACCTCCCTCCTTGGCAAGGATGCCTGCCTTCCATAACCATGGACCCTTATGGCTTCAAGGCTCTTGTCCCCCTTGAAGAATGGGTACCACCACCGCCAGCGCTCACGAAATTCAAACCTGGCCACGATGCACGTCTCCACGTCGAAGCTGGGGATGCGAATGCCACAACGGTCGACATCTCCTTTGAGTTCAACACAGAGATGAGTTGCGACAGCGTCACCAACGCGATGTCGTTCAACATATCCTCATCAGGCAAAGGTGGCAACCCGACTGTCCGGCCCGGTAGCGTTGTTTGTGGCGCTGTCACCAATCCCGACCCTTCCAAACTTCCTGGCGGTTCGACGTCGGTCTGGGCTTGGTCCGCGACGTTGCAAAACATGCCCGACGGTGTGCTAACGATCAAGCTCAACAACCCAGCTGCTCAATCGGGCAACGGAACAACCGGAGTACGTATCTTCGATTGACTTGATCATGACAACCTGACACTCAATCCGCCGGTCTCCATAGGCCGTTGACACACTTTTAATTCGCAAGGGGTCTTCAGCAAACGTCATGGTCTTCCCGGAGAACGACTACAATTCTTCTGCCGTCACATCGAGGGATGGGAAAAATGTCTTCGCACACAGTGCTTTCGGTGCCGAAATGTTCCGCTATTCGTGGAATTTTGGTCGCAACTGGACGTCCTGGACTCCGTGGGAGGACGTGACGACCCTCAACTCATCATTGTTTGACAGCCGGGATAATTTTTGGAGCGGGGACCATGTCATGTTCCAATGTAAGCCCAATACTGTCGTTTGATGTGAGCACACGTTCATGTGTTACTAGATTGGAGTCAAGCAGTCATGAGCACTGCCGCTGTCGTACATGCTGACTTTAACTGGTCTGGGCCGCAGCGGCGCGTCCCCCAATTTTTGGCTCGTGGGCCATACAATAATTGGGGGTTCGATAAAGGACTTACCTCTCTCATGGAGCAGCAACCCGACGGCAGATGGTCACTGGAGATTATGTCGACTTGGCCCGCGTATGTGCAGCTTAACGTCTGGGGCTTCGATGATTACTACTATGGCGACACGGACGGGGACGGCGTGCTTGACCGCTTACCTCCCAACACGAATGCGCCTAATTATCTCAACATGTCTGCACCGCCTCGTCCTCATCTGGCCTGGGCGCTGTTTGTCGACGATAAGACGATGACATGGACTCTTGAGCCAAGAGGACAATCGTCTATCGGTGCCATCATGTACGCGCTGCTCCTTTCCATCCCGTTGATCACCGGGACGCTTGCCGTCGTCGTGTTTATGTGGTCGTTTTATGGGATCAAGCACAATCAATACGGTGCCAAGGCTAACAAGGATCATACGAGGTATTTCCCCATCCTCGGCAACAAGTCCGCAACCGATCTCAAGGAACCGATTACGGAGAAACTTTTTGGCCACAAGCAGAATGCTGAAATCATTGGTTGGCCAGAGGACAAGAACAAACGTCGCAAGGTTTTGATCGCGACTCTCGAGTACGAGATTATCGACTGGAAGATCAAGGTCAAGATCGGTGGTCTTGGCGTCATGTCGAGTCTGATGGGCAAAGCAATGACTGATGTGGACCTCATTTGGGTTGTCCCCAAAGTCAAGGACGTCGAGTACCCTCTTGGCGATCCCGCAGAACCGATTGAAGTCATCATTTTTGGGGAACCATACCTGATCGAGGTCGAAACGCACGTCTTGGATAATATCACCTATGTCATCCTCGATAGTCCCGTTTTCCGCGCCCAAACCAAAGCGGATCCTTACCCGGCTCGGATGGATGATCTCAGTTCAGCCATTTTCTATTCGACATGGAATCAAGCTATTGCCGCGACCATCCGCCGTCACCCCACTGTTGACATCTACCACATTAACGACTACCACGGTTCCCTCGCTCCCATTTATCTCCTCCCTAAGGTCTTGCCAACCTGTCTATCACTGCACAATGCTGAGTTCCAAGGTCTGTGGCCTCTTCGTACCAAAGAGGAAATGAAGGAGGTTTGTTCGGCCTTCAACATCAGCAAAGAACATTGTACGAAATACGTTCAATTTGGAAACACGTTCAACTTGCTCCACGCTGGCGCATCATTCATCAGCGTTCACCAGAAGAGTGTCGGCGTTGCAGGTGTGTCGGACAAGTACGGCAAACGCAGCTGGGCTCGGTACCCAGCATTGTGGACCCTCAAACACGTTGATTCGTTGCCAAATCCAGATCCGAGTGATATCGAGGCCCTGGACGAGCACGCCATTAATACGAAGGACGTCCAAATTGATGCTGCGGCCGAGGCGTTGCGTCCCGAACACAAACGCCAAGCGCAAGAATGGGCCGGTATCAGGCAGGACCCCAACACGGACCTCTTCGTTTTCGTCGGTCGATGGTCGAAACAAAAGGGCGTGGACCTTATCGCCGATGTTCTACCTTCGCTGTACGTTGTGTTCACCCGTGGAGCAGCGGGCAATACTGATCTAGTTTCAGAATGGAGAAACGTCCAACAATACAAGTGATTGCTGTTGGACCTGTCATTGACCTATACGGCCGTTTCGCTGCGGAGAAGCTTGCCAGGCTTATGGAAATGTACCCCGATCGTGTCTTTTCGAAGCCAGAGTTCACAGCCCTTCCACCATATTTGTTCAGCGGTGCCGACTTTGCTCTCATCCCGTCTCGTGACGAACCCTTTGGCCTTGTTGCGGTAGAGTTCGGCAGAAAAGGTGCTTTAGGTGTCGGAAGTCGACTAGGTGGTCTTGGTTTGATGCCTGGCTGGGTAAGCATTTTTTTTTTCTCCGGTAATCCCTCTGTTTTCAAGCTTTGTCCTCTAGTGGTATCCTGTAGAGTCCAGCTCCACAGCGCATCTGCTGTCCCAGCTCACAAAGACAATCAAAATGGCGCTTAAATCAACAGAGGAAGAACGGGCAATTCTTCGAGCTCGATCTGCCGTTCAGCGTTTCCCTGTGGTAGAGTGGCGCCAACGGATGGAAGACTTGCACAAACGCAGCATCAACATGAGCCGGGCGCTCGCTGGTGCAGATGCCTGGCGTGAGTCCGACTGTGATGGCGCTGGTCTCCTTCCCATGCAAGATCCCGAAGACTGGGATCCTGTCGCCCAAGCCTATCCATCACAGCCCGACTGGGACACTCGCAGCATTAACGATAGCCGAATGAGTGTAGCGCCCGGAACGCCCGTAACACCTAGCACCCCTGGGCAGTGGAGTCATGATACCTTGACGCCGGGCAATGACTCGTATCTGGCCGCTCCCCGATTCAACCAAGAGGGGAGAAGAGGATCATTTGACACGACCGATGGCAACGACTATTTCAGGACTGGTAACGATTCTCCACAAGAGGGATACAACCATTTCCTTGACAAGGCGAACCGCGCCATTGCCCGAGATCAGAAACACGCGCCGGATCCCTTTTTGGATCCTAATGCGGCTCTGACCGCACCACACAGGCCATTCGGTGCTCACTCTCGAGTGTCTTCTGTGGAGTCCATTGCATCTATCGTCGATGAGAAGGCCAACTCGCCTTTGAATAAGGCCATAGCATCGGTTCGTTTTACTTTTATCCGCTTCGCAGGGACCAAATACTGAATCATCCCTTAGTTTACTGATTCGGATGGTGGTGTTGCATCAGAATTTGTGCAGAAGCTGCAAACGCTCAATGCCGAAAACTCCAAGGGCGAACTGTGTATCGAGAAGTTCTTGATCAAGAGCGAGGAAGCCTTTTTCGGCAAAGTTCGCAAGGAGAAACTCGACAGCGCGGCAAGCATCCGGTCATCGCAGAGAGATTCAATCTGGGGAACACCCACTCCATCTATCTATTCCCGACCTGGATGTACGTCGTAATCGTTATTCGGCTATAGTACCGCTCGTTCACTGACGTCTTGATCAGCTCCCACCATGCACTCCTTCCCCACCACTGGTTATGAAGGGCCGCTGCCTAACGCGAATGAACCTGTTGTTATGACTGGGCTGCAGATATTTATGTCACGCGACCTTTTCAGTTGGCCCTTGTACACGATCGTCATCGCCCTCGGACAGGTTTGTACTCCGCATGACTTGGTACAGGACACATCTAATATACCTCGTGAACAGATGCTGAGCGCTACGAGCTTCCAGATCACTCTGCTCTCTGGTCAAAACTGGCAGAATGATCTCCAGCTCTACGTTTTAGGTGGCGTTTTCCTGGCCTCATCCGCAGTGTGGTATACCCTATTCCGCTTGAAACCCTCGGTTTACGTCCTTGCCGCTCCTTGGTTCTTCTTCGGTCTCGCGTTCCTCCTGATTGGCATACCGTCCGTTCTTAGGAAGATGACCTCCGCACATCAAGCCCTCTCAAACGCAGCGACTTGGTCATATGCCGTTGCCTCTGCGGCCTCCTTCTTGTTTTTCGGCTTGAACTTTGGCGAGGAAGCTGTATGTGATCTCCGCTTACCCCATTTTCCTCTTCTGAGATTGTCTTTCAGGGTGCTGCAACGGAGATTTGGACTATGCGAGCTTGCATTGTGCAAGGATCACAGCAAATTTGGGTGGCTGCTCTTTGGTATTGGGGTTATACACTGAATGGTGCTCCGTTGGACTTCCTCCCTCCGTGGTACATCGTTTTTGTCTTATGGCCGCTTGCCATCATGAGTTTCGTGTTTACGTATCTCATGCTTTATGGGTTGCCCGGTTTGTTCCTTCCTTTACTTCTTTGGCACAACGACTCAGAGTATTCTAGAATACTACCGGCAGACACCGCCTAAGGTGCCGAATTTCCTCAAGACGCTCTTCCGCCGGAGATTGGTACTCTGGTGAGTACACTGGAATCAGGGCGGAATGATCTTGCTGAGACATTTGCATTAGGTTCTTGGCCTCCGAGATTCTTCGAGATTATTGGCTAAGCGGTGTAAGTGGCCGGAATCCCCGCCAAATCTTGCTATCAGCCTTATTGATCCTGCTTATCCAGCCATATGGGCGAAACTGGTCCTTCCTGTGGGCGGTGCCCATACCGAAATGGAAAATTTTGCTCCTCGTCGCGGTCTTCTTCGTTGGCGTCTGGGCTGCTATGCTCGTCATTCTGACGCATTTCAGCAAAACGCACACCTGGCTACTTCCAGTCTTTGCGGTCGGCCTTGGTGCTCCGAGGTGGTGCCAGGTAAACCCGAATTTCCTTTGGAAAATCGTATCTGGATCCTGAAAAAATGATGCAGATGTTGTGGGGCACGTCCTCGCTAGCCCTTTACATTCCCTGGGCTGGCTCGGCAGGTTCATATCTCGGGATTTCGCTTTGGCTCTGGCTCGGTGTCCTCGACGCTATTCAGGGTGTGGGACTAGGCATGATTCTGTTGCAGGTAAATTGAGCCAATATTCATTCGGGTCGCGGTGTGACTCACCTTGCCGCAGACACTGTCGCGGTTGCACGTTTGCGCTACGCTCGCCTTCTCGCAAATCATTGGTTCGGTCTGCGTCATGGTCGCACGAGCCACTGCTCCGGACAGGATTGGGCCCAGTAGTGTGTTCCCTGACGCATCAAAGTGGGATTTCGAAACTCGGGGATTGAAAGGTATAGTTCATGAGTGGGTTCTGCGATGTTTATATTTCTAAATGCTCCGCTGCAGGGAGTCCGATGGCCCTACCCCTCTTCTGGCTGGCACTGGTGTCTCAGCTGATCATTGTTATCGGGTACTTCTGGTTCTACCGAAAAGAACAACTCTGTGAGCAATGCCTTAAATCTCAGTGTGCTTGCTGCTTAATTTTTTTTCCCTAGCACGTCCATAATCGTCTATCGCATCAATATTGTCCTCAAACACTAGAGACGTCGAACTCTGATTCGATTCGCAATTGGTTATCTGTCTGTTTGTTTTCGCTACGCCAGGCTTCTTGGACCATATATATACATAACGCCATCCAATCTCTACCTTTCCCCACTCCTTTACACCAAGATGGACTACCTTAGTAACGTTGCACGGAGGTCTGATAGGATTACTCCTGTAATATATGACAAGCCATTATCGATCCTAAGCGACTGTCCTCCACACACAAACGTGACGACCAAGTCAAGACCCTTAAGCTTGTCGTTTCGCGACGACTGCCAACGTTCGGTAAGGATATTCAAATATTCCGCAGCTTTCATCAATCCAGACCATGTCTTGTCCTTTCACGACGATGGCAGTTATATCGGCTTTGATGGCGGATCGTTCGACAGCAGACAATACGGAAACGTAACTCTTGCTGCACGCCCGGTTGACGGCTATCTCGGCCGTCGCGGGAATACCATAGGACCAGACTTGCTCTTCGTGAGGGAAAAAGAACTCTTGATAGTCTTTGCTGTCAAAGACTTGTCGCCAAAGGTCGAGTCGAAATTGTGGCGTGCCTGCCTCATGCATCTCTATACGGTCACGAATTTCGCCAACCCACTGTGCCTTGTCTCTAGAATTATGAAAAGAACCATACCGATAAAAGTTTTGTAGCCACGGAAATTGAGCGAGTGAACGGTACCTATCTTCAAGATTCCAGATGAATGCCAAAACACCGCCTGGCTTTAAGATTCGAGCAAACTCGGCGGAGGCTTTATGATCGTAGTCAGGGCACCAATGAAAAGCCTGTATCGACGAGATGTCGACCGCGACATGTGAATTTAAATAATGAGTACGCACCTGCGCAATGATGACGACGTCTGCCCATCCATTATCCACACCAGATTGCTCAAATGTTCCCTCCGCAAGCGAAACACGTTGATCACGGACGAGCTTGTTGAACGCATCCCGCATCCCAGAGCTAGGTTCAACAGCTTTGAGAATGTGGATGATTGAGGACCACTGCTCGTGAGCGAGGAGTGCGCGGGTGAAGATTCCCGTGCCAGCGCCAATCCTGATCGTTCGGGTCGGTCATGGCGCCTGGGAGCAGCTCCTGACGAACCACCCACTCTACGACGTTCAGCGGTCCGGTCGTCGCTACCGCGTGTCGGATATATGAGAGCGCTGCGTCTGGGTAGGATGGTCGAGAACTTGCGTACAAAAGATATTAGTACTGGTGATCCAGGACGGGAAAGACAACTAACCTTTCGTACAGGTTATTGGTGCCAACGCCAAACCCGGACTGTGCAATGGAATGTACCTGCATGTCCTAAGAAACGCTTTCAACTCGGACGTAACAACACCAAAACGAGCTCAGAGCGACCATGGTCAACGAACTCACGGTCGTTTCGAACGGGAAATCAATTGCACTCGCTCTCGACCAAGATTCTCTTCTCATTATTAATAAAAGCAAAGGCAGGTCCTTCTGTATACTCTCTATCTTCGACTTGAAGCGATGTGAAACGAACGGCAGTCAAACAACGCGAGGAGAGGATTCCTTATCACCAGGTGATATCCGCCAAGACGCAGACAGTTCAAGAGTCATGTCTCCTCGAGGTGTATTATCTTACGAAGCCCAACAAGAAGCGCTCGTTCGTCCTGAGGAAAATTGACGGAAAGGTCACTAGCGACTCCAGCAACAAGGCCGCTGGATGGGTCGATTCCCTCATGCAAAATGCGTACAAGGGTTGATAAATAGCTTTCGGTTCTTGATGCCCAGCCCCACGCTCATGACATTCATTGAATTCAGATACGAAAATCGGTAGACGCTTGAAAGTGTTGGTCAACCCTCATGGTGGTCCGGTGGGCTATCCTCCCATTTCTGCTGTTTCCTACTCGCTGACGGGAACCACAGGGTCATGCAATCGCTTCTTATACAAAAGTGGTCGAGCCTATTTTTCGTGCTGCTGACTGCATGTTGGACGTGACCTGTGAGTCAACTTGAACTCCCTCTACATAATTTCAGTGACTGTCGGTTCCCTTAGTCACGACGCACCAGGGACACGCGGCTGAACTTGCGAAAGACTTGTCGTTGGATTATGACGTTGTTGTCACAGTTTCTGGGGATGGTCTCGTACACGAGGTGTTCAACGGTTTCGCCCAGCATGCTAATGCAGACGCGGCATTTGACATACCGCTGGCACCGATACCAACGGGGTCTGGGAATGGGCTCTGTTTAAATCTGTTGGGTTTAGAGGTACACTCCCTCGTCGCTGCACAATCCACGGCCGAGCTCCTCAACAACTGTAACAGGACGGTTTGGACGTTGCAATGGCTGCATTGAACGTCATCAAAGGCTTGCATGTTCATCCCCGTGCGGTGGAACAGATCTCAACATTCTCTTAGGACGCCCCATGAAGACCGATATCTTCACCGTGACGCAGAACGGCAAGCAGTCTGTGTCGTTTATGGCACAAGCATTGGGATTGATGGCTGACCTGGACATTGGGACCAATAATCTTCGCTGGATGGGTTCCAGACGCTTTGTTTATGGTTTCGTCAGAGGACGTGAGCATGAATCAACATGCTATCTCGGACGAGCCATTCATCCGATCCACTGAACATATTTAGTGGTTGCTTTCAAGCCTTGCCCTATTCAACTGTCTATCAAGGTCGTCCAACAGGATAAAGTTACTATGGCGCATGCTATTCGCGCTCGTCAAGAATGCACGGAGGGCCAGCCATCGAAAGACAATCAAGAAGTGACTGAGATCACGGGCACGACACGCCCAGCCGAATCCTCCACGCACTCTGCAGAGGGCGATGGCTGGATCACATTCGATAAACCCGTTCTCTTCTTTTTCGCTGGCCAGGGCCCATATGTATCACGGTCCGTCATTGCTGTCTGTAATGTTCACCCTCACGAGCCCGCATGGCAGGGAGTTCATGGCCTTTCCGGTGTCCTTGCCTGACGACGGCGTCATTGACATTGTTGTACAGGAGCTGGTCAGATCTTTTTCCCGAGGCATCTCATATTGCTGAGGAACTTCATTTAGTCAACCCGGAAGGAAATGTTCGCGTGCATTGGCGATGCAGCAGTCACAGGAGAGACATATTGGCTCAAATCTGTAAGATAGCAATGGCTGCGCCGCTGCATCGAATGGCGTTGCTGACATTTTGAACTCTTCTAGCAACATTATTTCAAGGCGCATGCATATCGAGTGAAGCCTCTCGCGGCAAAGGGCTACTGTTCAATTGACGGTGAAGAATATCCGTTCGAAGAATATGAAGTGGCAGTTCGCCCAGGACTTGCTACCCTCTTGAGCCCATACGGACGATACGCCGTGCAGCCTACTTATACGCGTAGCGAGGGAACTGCCAAAGCCTGACATATTTACCATGGTTCTACTCGGACCACATGGAAATTCAAGATGTTCCGCTGACACAAGTTTAGTGCATATGATCGGCCGTTGGCGTGCATGGGCATACCATTCGAGAACAACTCAAAAACCAGTTGATCGATCAATCATGTGCACTTTCTCGTGGGGGAGGACAAGGACAGAACAAGTTCGGCGAGATGAAATACGCCCCCGAATTTTGGCTGAGATCTTTTGCGACGTCAGCGACTTCAGTCCATCAGGGATTGCCCGCTTTCGGGTTGGAGAGTATTAGAGTGATCCTCACAAATACACGGAAGTCCGCCACGTCTCTGGCTGGATCGTTGATCCTCAAGCAACATCCTTGCGCAAATTGAAAACACACTTGAAGTACTAGGGCCGGTGCAGAATAGTCGTGGATGATTTCAGAAGCCTTTGAGAGTGACACTTCAGGAATTTGAGCAGGATGCATGCCGAACTGCTCACCGTATTTGTTGCCGGCTTCTTTTCGATTTCTCCTACCCTCAGCGATCTTTTCCTCAAGGGCTTCACGGTTTGAATACGCTTCGCTCAGAAGCGTCGTTAGCTGATGCCGCGAACGGGCTCTTGCGCCGAGTTTTGCACCCTGTTACAAGAAACATTCTCGCGGAGTCGGTGGCAATGGCATCAATGAAACTAACCTGGATATTCATCCTTGGCGCCGTGGGGGCACCACTGGCGCCATGTGTGATTGCCTTTCTTTCCTCTCGGTCCTGAATCTCGCGTTTGGCCCTCTCCATGACCTTTTGTGCGTCTACCTCGTGCGCATCCGAAGACTCTAGATCCTCGAAACCCTTGACGGCACCCTTCTCCAGAGCACGGACGTGTGCATGGTAATCCTGCTGCCACTTTTGATAAAACGATTGATAGTATTCGGGATCGTAGGCTGCCCATGCGCCCGATGGAAGGAGATAATAACCAGGATAAGGGTCAGTGGCAGTGGGTTCTGGTGGAACAAACTCTTCGATTCGAGGCGCGGATGAAATGGACATGGGAGGTGCGGTGGATTCGACTTTGGGTGTTGCTGTAGGCTTGGCTAAATCGACAGACGTCGCTGGACCTAGGGGGATAGGAAACGTCAGACAAAGATATAAAATACGTAGAAGGACGAACCCAAGGAAAAGAAGTCCCCTGCGATCTGTGGCGGATCAGAATCTTTCCCCAGAGCCTCCGGACTCGTGTTTGCAGCTGGAGGAGGGGCTGGAGTGTTAAATATAAGGCCTGGTCTTTGGCCGCCGCCTAACACACGTTCAGCAGAAGGCGTGGGTCCTGGAGTCGGCAATTCCTGCTTCGGTGGTGGTAGCATACTTAGCAGTGACGACGAGCCAGACTGCAGCCTTGGTTTCTTGGCTGGAGGTTTTTCGACATGATCATCTGAAGTGGTTGTCGGGGGCAAGGATGGAAGACCGATGGTAATTTTCTTCGGAGGTCGTTTGAATGCTTTGGATGTATTATTTATCTTTGAAGGCGGTGGGAGTGATAGTGGAGGTTTGGAAGACGGTGGGAGGACGTCGTTATCGGCGTCGCTGTCGCTGCCGTAGTCGTCGAGACCGAGACCAGCCATGAACTTGGAAGGAAGGGTTGGACGTTGATCACGAACGGTGACCTCGCTTACAACTCAACTTAGCTCAACGACGACGATGGCGACGTTCTCCCCATCGCCTGCACCGAGGCGCACAAATCGTCGACCACAGGGGGATTCACCGCCCGTTGCATCCAGAAGAACCAAATTTGCAGCCAGCAAGTCTACTTCGCGTCTCGCGACGCCATTGCGTCCGGACCGTCTTTCTGTTACCAGCCAATTGCAAGGAGACCATGCATCACCAACATCGGGCATGGATGTGGACGACAGGAGCTTGGCAGTCTCTGAACGTGCACAAAAGTCCGAGGCCGTCTTTGCTGTGTCAGAAGAGATGGTTGTGTCTTTTCATGCACACCTACCCGTAGAGGTCAAGCAGGTCCTCCAAACCGCAGGCAAGTAGCACCGCCCCGTAGCGTTCGGGTCTCCTGCTAAAATCTCGTTGCAGATTTCTACAATGACCTATTCACTGGAGAGATCGACACCGTGACGGGTTTCTCACTAGTGGCTTCAGAGCGAACGTGTTTTGTCTGGCAACATGCTCATGTAAATCTTGGCTTATCTGTGCTTGATCTGAATGGTAATTCTACCCATTTTTCAGGCAATCACCACAACTCCAACGTGCTATATATTTTCTTGTCCTCGAGATGTTAAGCAATCCGGACCACCACTTCATGCACTGGTTCCTTATGGTCCTTCTCGCGAACCTGGACTAATCCTTGTCTCTCCATCCGGCGAGGTGCGATTCTGGTATGGTATTGGCATCGGGCTCGCAGGTGGCGACAACTACTCCACAACAGCTCTCAATCTTGACGCAGGTGAATATGTAACAAACCTCATACGATCAGATGTGAGTGTTCATCTACACCGCGACGCCGACGACTAATTTTGCTGTTAGCCTCAAACCTACGTTGCGTCAACCAGTGGTGGTCATTTTGTCCGGATGACGTTGACTTCCACGGGAGGCAAATATCGCCTCAACGCGCATGGCTTCTCGCGCCCGCAATCATCGCTTTCTCTGTCTCGCTTGTTACCCAGTCTCTGGTTATCGGGCTCTGCATCAACACGTCCTGAAGGGGGCAACGTCAATGCTCTAGCTTGCGGAGCTGAAACGACCATTGGGAGAGAAATCTGGGCTCTCGTTGACACCAGATTGCAGAAATGGAGTATGTCTGTAGAGGGATGGGAAGAAATATTGCTAGATGAAGAATTGCTAGATATCATCAGAGACGCGATCAGGGCCGCCTTTCCTTCTACTTCTTCGGACAACGGCGTTCTGGATCTCGAGTTGCTTGATCTGATCATAGCGAGGTATCTATATTTTGTCATTTCTTTGATACTTCCTACTAAACAATTGCGATTCATGCCCTAGACCTGGTGCCCTGGTGATACTTGCTTCGTACGCTGGGACCCAAGACGAGACTACTTTGGACTCTGGCAATGTACATCGCATATACACGCTAGTCTGGCTGTCCTGCCGTGACTCGCTCACTGTGGATAGCGTCAGCATGGTCCCCTATCAAAGCGTACGGCTGAGAAATTCATGGTTGGATTGTTGGTGACGATTGACGCTCGCAGACATCCACATATGGGGCCCCTATGCATCCACGCATGCAGTCAGCCACCAATGGTGCCCTCATCTGTATTCAATTCGGTGACGCCGTCGCACTCTGCTCCCGGTGTACGTATGTCATCACCTTTCGCTTGCAGCAAATTCTTAACGACATTTTTACATTTAGACTCGGATTACCGAGATCGCCTTGAGCTGAAATCAGCCACAGATCGAACATTGGGTGTTGGGGTTCTCCACCAAGAGAGCACCATGTTGATCCTCACTTCTGCGACCATGATGAAGGTACAGATGGATGTAGGAAAGATCAGCAACTTTGACCCTGAGTGAGCCTTCAATGGCTATAGGTGCATGCAAATATTAAGTTGTGATTTATTGCAGTATCGGACAAACAAATCTCATCAAGACCATCATGACGCAAGCCATTTTGTATGGAGCCAATGCTGAAGTAAGAGGCGTTCATGATTTCGGTTGTCTTTGTCTTCATCACAGCCGCCAGAATCCATTGCAATTCAGTTTCCCACCTGACGTTGACGAAGAGGCCTTGATGCAAGCCGCGGAGCAGTTGAGCCGCGCCATTGTTGAATCAGGTCAGACGACCTTTCCGAAGATCACCATTTTTACTCGCTCACTCGTTGTAGATGCCACGGTGGTCCGGGTCAACCACGACCTTGGAGCGCAACTCACCGAAAGAAAAGAACGCCTCAGCTGGCTGATTCAGTTCATCAACGACAATGCGGTGTTGAACAGAGTCTGTCTTGTCTTCGTGTCGCCACACGAAGATGCTGAGTGACTTTTTGTTTACAGATGTCGCAGAGAAGCAGACAAAGGTTGGCGACTGACGCAGAAACGCTGTATGCTTGCCATCAATTATGGTTGCTGCACAATGAGACACTCGCGTACGCTTTCTGTTTGGTTGTTGCTTTACAACGACACGCTAATGTGGTAAGCCAGCACCGGACATAGCCATAGTGTCCTCAGCGAAGCCGTGCACACGTACATGCACTCTATTGGTGAAGCTTATCATGAAGATGTCATGCGAGCGTTTTTCAGACTCAGAGCACCCGACATTGGCCAGCTTCTTCCTTACGCCATGGCCATTGTGGAAAGATCCAAGCATGAAAGGGGTAGAAGCTTGTCCAATGCACTTCCCGAAGGGAACATGATTATTTTGGTATGTGCTCAGATCCGCAAGCACCTGTTCTTCTCAGCCTTTATTATCAGACAATCTTGAAGTCGGCCTTTGGCTACGGGGGATATAATCTTGGAGTCTACGGCATTGAGCTTCCAATGATTGATCCCTGGACAAGTCGACCAGCGGTAATCGATATCGTGTTGAACCTGTTTGAGATGACGACCAAATTCGTCGATTCCCCAACATCACGAACAGATCCAACTGGAAGTAACAAGAAGGAGGCAGATGAGCAACTTCCTGAACTTGCGTCAGTCCTCTTTGCGTGCATTCAAGAGCGACTTGCGTGGTTAGGAAGGTGAGTATCTTTCCACGAAAATGAAGTCCTGCGTCTCATAGTCTCCATGGAACTCAGCTCGTTGGCTGTAGACACACCCGGGACGTCACGTGATAGGACTGACCTGGAGGCCCGCTTCGCACAATTGCGACCTGACATTCTTGAAACGTTATGTGAGTTTACTTTCTTGGTTCCGTATCTGATCTGGGACCTGACTCTTCACAGTCCAGCGTGGGCACGAAACACCCGCATTCGCTCTTGCGGAACAGTATCGTGATTTTTCGAGTCTTGCATCACTCTGTCACAAAGAAACGGTATACCCACCTGACCAAAACCCGCATGCGGAGCGAATCAGACAGTACATCGACCGATACCGAAGCGAGTTTGCGACGGCTTTATTCCGGTGGTACATCGACCATGGTTCGCTCTCTGTTTACGATACTTATTCGACTGACCGATTTGGGTTTGCAGGAGAGCTGCGCTTGTTGTTCGCTCACGGCGATATGTACGATGCATACATGGATGTTTTCTTTGCGGAAAATCATTTCCCTTCCGTTTCGTGGTTGCACGAACTCGGGAAAGGGCGATATGGCCCTGCGTCGCATGTGCTTTTGAGCGAATCCGGAAAGGCGACCAATTTAGAGACCAAACACGTAAGTTTTTTCTTTCTTCTCAACAAACAAGCCCAATGACGCTGGGCAAACGACAGGTCATGCTGAGTATCGGTAAATTGGCTCATCTGGCACAACTTCACGAGAATGAGGCGACTGGGGATGAATCCGTTCTTGACGGTCGGTTGGCCGATTGCTGTGGTGTACAACTTGTTGACCGAGGTGTTTCGACAGCTTTCCACGACGACTTGGACTTTGTGAGCGTCCAACAAAATCTCAGCGCGCGATTCCAGTCGGTCTTGTCTTCGATACGTGGCAGGCTCTCGTTGGACGGTAAAGTTGACGCGATCGCCAAGGCAGAAGCAATTCTGGTCTCAGATCGGAAGGCGCATTTAACGGTGGGTAGGATGCTATGAGCTGTTTCGGACCACGAATGACCGAAAGCTGTGTGGGCTAGATATTCAAACAATGCGTGCGACACCTGCTCCAAGGCAGAGCCTTGTCTGCAGAGGGCGTTGTTGACATTCTTACACTGAAGGATAACTTGGACAACACAGATGATTATGCCACTGCCTTGCATATACTGGCACGCGTCAGGGTGAGTCGTGTTGTTTTTGATGGTGGACCCTGGTTGAACTAAGGTTGGACCTAGAACATGCCTGAAGCAAGGCGAATGTCTGCATGTCAAGCGGTGTGGCGGAGGATATACCTCCACGACGAGTGGGTGTTGACATGAGGTTCAGGCATGATGCCTTCACTGACGCAACTGACACGATAGCTGGAATAAGATTAGGCACACGGCCAATGTGACAGACGCGGAGCTGAATGACAGGTTTCAGCGGACGGCGTTGTATGCGTCACTCAAGTCAATCCTTCCAAAGCGGTCGCAGCGAGTGGGATGTGATTTGTCACCGCCGCAAGCACTGGGTGTGCCCACTGCAACTGAAATAGCAGCGAGATGGCCGACTATGGACGCGGAGGGTGTTGGGGCTGTCTTGCAATGCTACCAGAGCGAGAGTGAGCGAGTGGGTAAACTTGGCTTGGAGCATGTCTATGATCGAGTGAAGGAGTTGGTGGAGCAGGACGTTATGTGGGGATGAAAATTGCTATGACGGACGGAGACGAGAAAGGAGTCTATGGTAATGGACACGGGCCGCAAGGATGATTTCCTGGAAATTTCGTCTCCTCCATTCATCGGTGTAGGCATCCATGGTTGTGTGCTCTTGCTGTAACCAGTGCTGGTAGAATGCTGTAAGCGCGCGTTCCCTGTCGAGGTCTGTAGCTGTGTCTGGGAGGGCGGAGAGTGCAGCGTTTTTGCCTGCATCAAAACGGGAGTTGCTCTGGTAAGACCAAAGAAAAAAATCTATGAAGTCGAAAGAAAGACAGAGGTGCGCGAGTGCGTACGTCGGTCCAGAATGCGTGGTTGAAGGCATCGAGCTGCTGTTTGTGCAACTTCCAACGGAGCTCGTAGTCGACTAGAAGGTCGTGTGTGCGCCTGGCATGCCGGAATTCCTGGAGAGAGTAAGGATGTGTGGAAGACTGCGGGGGATGGTGCGTGTCGTCGTAAATAACTGGACGGATGTTGGATATGGGATGCGGAGGACCTATGCGGTCGTGTACTGGTGTAGAGAGATGGAGACGACGAAGGGGTGGGTGTATGCGGTAGAGAGACATGGTAAGTAATATTATTATTATTTTGCCAGTACACCGCTGGCTACCCAAGAGCCAGCCAACAGACCGAGCAAGAGCCAGATACCGCGCGTCTCGTCCTTGTTCAACTCTCGCGACTGCCCCTTGAATTTCTCGGACGGCTGGGCCAAGATCTCGGTCGCGATGGTCTTGAAAGAGGGCAAGGATGCGACGCCGATGTCGTCCAACAGGTCGGGAACGAGTCCGGAGGGTGGAGCAGAGTATAAAGTTGGATGGACGTGGACGGATGGCTCTGTGTGGATGTCGTGCAGATTGTGGGAGGGACCGCCTGCGTGGTGGGTGTCTGATCCGGCTACGACTACGAGCTTCGGGATCGGATGGTCGAGGACGGGGATGTGTTGTTTGGAATGCCAAAAGTCGGGGACATATGGCTGCATATATCGGGTGAGAACGGGTGAAAAGGGGAAAGAGAGAGAGAAGACATACGACTTGTACGAGCTGAGGTTGTTGGGGTTGCTGTATGTTGGGTAAAGTGACGATCCAGCTGTGTGCTCTGCGAATGATACGGTGCATGCTCAGGCTAGTAAGTGCGCTAATAAGTACTACTAGTAAAGTCTAATAAGCACTAAGTCTAGTAAGCAGTAAGCGCGAAGATACGCCGATCGATAATGGTTGTTTTAAAAAACTAAGTCGATGCTGCTCTCTCCTACGTACGACGTTCCGATTTTTATTTTTCTTATCCGTATCTCAACCTGAAGTCTTTACATCGCAGATCACAGTCAGGCTCTTTGCCGCAAGGCCCGTCCTTTTGGAACAAGTTCAAGCCTTCCACAAAGTCACCAAAGGACAAGGACCAGGATAGAAATGCCCAGATGGCTCTCTCCAGACAACGTCTTCTCACCCTCGTGTACGGTGACATGGAGACAATCCGCATGGTAGGGCATTCCATTCCTCCATCTCTTACACAACGTATTCACCCTTTCCCCCTCCTTCAGCTCCCCAATTCATTCCTTGTAAGCCACCATAAGTAATCTAGTTCTCGTTCTCATCTCCCCATCCAGGAACTTGATGCTGTCGCAAGAGACTGGACAAAGCCACCACCAGATGCCGCATTCTCGCTCCGTGTCCCGGTAGATTACGCTTCCATTCATGCCTCCGTCAGTCTATGGCCTTCCTCGTTTCCGTCCGCTCACCACATGTCCCCCACCCTCAGCGACTCGTCACGGGTCCGTATATCTATGTAAGATCCGAATTCCTGTTCCCTTCCTCGATCGTCTGATGACGTCCCTCTTTCCAGCTCACAAGCGAGGACTCTTATCAAATCGCCGTCATGGGTGTCCAAGGACTTCGTGTCGAGATCATCGGCGACACTCCCCCGCCACCAGACGAACCTCCGTGAGCACGCCATTCAACGTACCTTCTTCGCTATCTAACCCCATTCGTCCCCCTCCATTCAGTCCCCGTCCGTGAGTCCTCCGATCATCGATCGGACAATTTGCGGTTGATCGTGATTTGCCATTCGATTATAGACCCTCTCCCGTGCTCGAGATGCCATGTTTATTCAATCTCGAACTCGTACCCGGACAGCACGTCGCGCTTGACACCATCGTGTCCTCCGATGAACTCGACATGGCCCGCATGGAGAACGGAACGCTCGTCGACGGCAAATTTTGGGGAAAACTCGACATCGTCCACATCGGCACCACCCACACAATGGAATTCAGCGGCACACGTCTCAACAACCAGGAATACTCTCCCGATTTTCTCGTCGATTCAAGGGTCATAACCAAGCTCGCCGTCGCTGCCAAACCACCCTCCGCAAAGTGTCACCTCAGCATTCTTGCTCCAACTCTCCAATACTGCGACGTCATCCTCTCTCCTTCCAGCCTATGGACTCTTGGCACCACCTGGCCACCCGCAGAGACCGTCGGTGAGAACAAAGTCAAATACTTCTTGCGCGTCCATCCCGGAGGAGCGTTGGAACACTTTGAGAGCGAGATGGTCACGACTGCTCTCTACTACGAAGCAATGTGCGTCACTGCCGTTCATTGTCGAGATGGTATTGGACTGCGCAGCGTGAATTCAACAGACCCGACCCTGGCATGGTCGATCCTAACGAATTCGTCGCTTCGAGGAACGGTTTCGCCATGTCTTTCCGAGATTTTATTCCACATCTCATGAACGTTCTTGACCAACTTGGGATGTCACTTCACGCCCGCACCAACTTTATCAAGTACGTTTCCGTTCTTATACAACTCTTCGTCGCCTCACTCTTTTCCCACAGCAACAACATGCCTGCCTTCTCCGCTCACAAGAACATAGCTTATCGCTTTCTTTCCCCAAGCAGAATTGCAGCAGCCATCGACATCTCCGTTACCGTCGACAGCTGCATATTCACAAGGCTTTTCCTCATCTTCCGAGGTCTTTCAGAAGATGACATGGCCATGTTCGCCAACAGGGGCGAGAAGGAGGCAAACTCGCACAACTGGCGAGAGATGGTGGGTTGGAGCGAAAACGCGAAAGATTCGGAGCAGTTCCGCGTGCTAGAGATTTCTGTCCTGGAGGTCACTTGATGCTTTATCCCTTCGCTATCTTGATTGCTATGGCCGCTACGCGTCTCTTATTCACAACTTAATGTCATGGTGGATATGTCTATGCTGTCTTCATGTCGT
>CEMM01322321.1:129618-158596 GCA_900068975.1 Hygrocybe conica | reverse complement strand
CTCGAGGCCTGAAGACTCTCTCACATTGAATTTGCCCTGAACTCGATTGATCGATTGACCAAATTCATAATCAAGGCCAGGTGAGCCGTGCGTTGAAACGAGGCAACTTTAATGTAAATTTTCCTATCATTGATGGAGAAGGCACCGAGAATGCACCGAATCGTCGACGGAAAAGCACCGACGGTGGTACTTGCAACATGGGATCAAAGAGACATCTCAGTTGCAAGATAGGGATAGAAGGCGATTCAGCTCTTGATATATGCCAGCAGGCTTGTCAACAGCGATAGATGTTGTGTCGTGTATATACATACATGATCATCGTCCGATCTTGAGCCGTTGCGAGCGTGTAGCTCGGCGTCGCTTCTTCAACCTATCACACGACGACAACGAGGAGGACATTTTGTCAGTAGTCAGATAACGGGAAAATTGCAAGGCGTACTTGTGTTTCTTCATCTTGCTTCGTCTTTTTCTCCTGGTGCTCTCCATCATAATGTCCTTCCACTCCTTCTCACATTGCTCCATCGACACTGCACGGCCCTCTTCGAGATTGACATCGATTCCAAGACGGCGAAGTGTAGCTTCCCACTCGATTGTCCCGCTCACACGGTTCATCACGAGTGCACGGGCGAGTTGCCGGGCAGCGTCCGCATCGGCTTCCACGGTTGCTTCCGGTGGGTTGTCTATCGTGACGGGAAGGACGGGCGGTCGGCTGGAGTCTATGTCTGAGTTGGCGAAAAGAGATGCAAACGGGTTCGTCGGTGGAAGTGATGTTGGCTGATCAAAGAGGGCCGAGATTGGATGTGAGACGAGTAGCAACGGTCTATGGAGGGAAAAGAATTGATGCAGTTTAAAGTCCTTGGAGTCAACTGGCGGATGGTAGAGTGGTGAAGCTGGCATTGGCGGGATCTCACTCTGCACCTTGACGCCGAGGGAGTCATGAGACGATGGTGAGGGCTGGTCGGAAACTTGGATCACCTTGTGGTCGGTAGATGGATTGGATGGGCTGGCGCTGGGAGTGGTGGTGGTGGTGGTGGTGGTGGTTAGGCCGTCCCCGCTTGAGCTCGTCTCTGCCGACGGAGAAGGGTCTTTGGTCGATGCGACTGACTTTGGCGGTTTCGGTGCACTGAACGAGCGACCACCGCCAGCCTTGTTGGAGAAAAACGAGTAGCAAGCTCGACCTCGGACTGCGATTGGGTGCAGACGGCGGTAAAACAGAGACATTGGTCTCGTCGTCGTCGTCGTCGTCGTCGAAAAAGGCAAACCTGGTATTAAAATTTGTTTATATGGCCTCGGTCACCGTTGCGATCGTCGTCCGCGTTCTGGTTGCGCTGTGCACCAGAACGTTCTTTCAACCAGACGAATATTTTCAGTCAATCGAACCAGCCCATCATCTCGTGTTTGGATACGGTCATCTAACATGGGAGTGGACCTATGAGCGTCCGGTGCGGAGCTTCGTATATCCAGCTCTGAATGTGCCATTGTATTGGCTGCTAAAAGTAACAGGGCTGGATGATGCACTGGACGGATGGCTCTTGGTGGGTAAGTGGTTGCTGGTGAACGAGATGCAGCTCATGGTTTTGTAGATCGCCCTGCCTAGGGTCTTGCACGGTGCCCTCGCAGCAATCACCGACATTTGGATCTGCAAACTCACAAGAGCAGTACTAGGCGATCGCTTCGTATCCACTGTGGTATGGATTCGTCTCGTATCTGGTGGATTGTATAACGAATCATCTCTCCAGTTCTTCTTGTCCCTCACCTCATTCTTCCACTGCCTCTCTTTGTCAAGGTCACTCTCCAACTCACTGGAGACGTCTCTTACCACCGTTGCGTTTGCGTACTATCCCTGGGACATCGGCGTCGTGTCGTCCCTTAGGTAAACAAGCTACTTCTGCAACCTTTTCTGTCTCCAAATTCACTCCCACGCATGCATAGGACGAGAGTCAGGAAAACACTGGTGTTCTCGGCCCTCGCGTGTGCTGTCAGACCTACCAATGCTGTGATCGCATCGTACTTGTACATCAAGCTACTCTGGCGTCTCAGAACGTTCAGGCGCTTGCAGTCCTTGATCGTGTTCGATGCACTCGTAATCGGGTGTGTTGTCCCTCTGATCCCAGCTAGCTTGCTCAACCACCCAGAATATCCACATGCTCTTTCATTTTTACAGTCGACTCGCTCTACTTTCGCAAACCGACGTTCACACCCCTCAACTTTCTCCGAACCAATATATCTTCTGTCTCGCTCTTTTACGGCGCGAGCCCGTGGCATTACTACGTAACTCAGGCTCTTCCGATTCTCTGCACGACCGCCTTGCCGTTCGTAGTACATGGCGCATGGCTTGCGCTCTTCCAACACGTCGGACAACTGATCACCATGCTCGAGTGCGTGGCGTGGACCGTCTGCATCTACACACTAGCCGGACACAAGGAGTGGCGATTCATTCACCCTCTTCTTCCTCTGCTACATGTACTAGCCGCCAAGTCGTTGGTCGATTTGAACCGTAAAGTCAAGCCGAAGTCTCCGAAAAACAAGAGGAAGGTCAAGTCGAAAGCGACCGCTTGGTCTGCGAGTAGGCAGAGTTGTATACCGGACGTTCAAAAATCACACCTCGCTTTGCTGTTTCTGTCCTTGCCTCTAGCCATTTACGTCGTGATGTTTCACTGCACTGCTCCTATCAGCCTCACGGATTATCTACGCCAGTTGCCTGCGGAAGACTCACGACAGTCAATCGGGTTCTTGATGCCTTGTCATTCAACACCATGGCAAGCCTATCTGCATAAACCTGAATTGGCAGTCGACAACAGATTGTGGGCGCTGGGTTGCGAGCCGCCGTTACGGTGAATATTCTCGCGTCCTTACTCAAGCAAAAACTCTGATCTTTTTTATGACAGCGCGCAAAATTTGACGGTATACCGCGATCAGACGGATATATTTTTCGAATCACCTCTTCATTATATTGAACGACGGTTCCCTCCCACAGTCAACACGGTATTCCCGCCATCCTCATTCCCGACGTCGATACCGGGATCGATTCAAGACGGTGTGGATGATTGGGTGCATGAATGGCCTCGGAATCTCGTGCTGTTCGGGGCCTTATTGAAAGAAGATGGGGTGCAAACGTTGTTGGAAGATAAAGGTTATCGTCAGGTGTGGAGGGCTGGGCAAGATTGGGCAGATGACGCGAGGCGTTCGGGAGGGGTAAGAGTCTGGAGATACGATGATACATCCGGCGTTTCGATGAGTAAAACACCGGATCAAGCACGATGACCGCTACTTTCAGGGTGATGTGTAATCGATGCGATCGCTCGCACCTTTTAGACAATCATCAACGTAGCAACCAACCCATTTGAAATTATCACGAGTCGGAACCAGCCATTTGATGATCATTCGAGGGGTCCATCTACTCCAACCAGAATGGAACTTCGAGAATGCTGCTAGCCTCTCTCAGCCTTGAATCGTGAGACACGCCGCTGAGCTGGGGAACTACGAGCCTGGAACCTGTCGCTGGGTCCTGCTGATCCTGCTTCTTGTACAACGGATGACATCACCATCGGAGGCCGATCAGGTCTTTTTGTCTCGGGCTTGTTATTCCCCCCAGGAGGGGCAAAGGAAGGGGAATCGATTATCATCGGAAATGAGGAAGTAGCACTGGGTCTTGATGGTGCAGAGATGTCTAGAGATGTATTTGAACGCGGCGGTGCATCAGGAGTTGTGGGACCAGATGGTAAGGTCAAGGGTTCGAATCGGTCTGAAAGTTGGCGATCGAAACCACCGGAACCTCTCCGAAGCGTAGGAGAAGACACCCCCGAAGTCATGGAAATCTGGGGACTCGACTGCGCGTTGGTCCGGGAAACCGTCATGGGCATGAGATTTGGCTGGGCTTCTATTGCTGCGGGGAAGTTGCTGGGGATGGAGATTGCCGTTGACTGATCGGCGGATTGGGTTTTCTCTGTGACATTTTGCAGGTTGCTGTGCTTGACCTTCTCAAGCGCATCTTTGATGGTTTCGGCCTCATTCTCGCTGTTGCTGTCGTCCACGGCGATAAGCTTATCGCCCTCGAGTTTACCCATGCGAATGGCCCGCTGAATATATTGTGCGCTTGCGATGGGAATGACCGATGACTCGAGTGACGTCGGAGCCATGGAGTTGTGACTATGGAGGTCGGCTCTGAAACGGGAAATCCTAGGCTTAGGAGGCGGTGAAGAAAGGGTAGCTTCCAGCGGTACTTCCTGCAATGATTGGGGGATGAGCAAATGTTTGGCATACAATATACCGCAACTGACCGGTTGGTTCCATTGGTCGTGAAGCAAGCGACTGGGAGAGGTTAGAGCCCCCGAGGCTTTCTCACCGATCGATTCCCGTTTCTTGTAATATTCGGTGGCAATTCCAACTTTGGTTTGGGCGCGGTCGGTGTCAGTGTCCGATTCCACATCTACATTTGTTGACAGCTCGTGTTTTTTATGGGCACCGTCATCTAGACCACTTTGGGTGGGACTGACAGACGGAGACGAGCCGACTGGTTTGCCAGAATGCGCAGCAGTGCTCATTCTTGGAAACCGTTCGATAATGTGCATTTTCATCGGAAGCTGGACTCCTGATGATTTCACCGGAGGAATGGCGCCAACTTTGGATCGAGGTGGTGTGTTGGTGGAACTAGCTTTCACGTCGGCCTTGTCAGAGGGCAGGCCTGCGAACGAGACGTTTTTGCCCGCCTTCTTCTTGGAATTTGTTCCCGATGCTTGAGACCGTGGTTTGTCCTCCTTCTCCCGGTCGTCCGACAAAGTTCGCAGGAGAGCTTTGCCCATCTTCTTCTGCAACGCTTTAGCGGTTTTAAGTTTCTCAGCCTCAACCCTCGCCGCGTCCTTGCGTTTTTGAAGTAACTGGTCTTTCTGTTCTTGCGTAAGGCTAGGAACCTTGTGCTGTTCCCGACGTTCCTCCTCTTCAAGCATGTCCAAGATCGCGTCTCGCTCCGCGCGAAGACGTTGACGCTCTGACTGAGAGAGAGATACCAACTGGATCAGATCAGGCTCCTCGATGAAAGATTGTTCCTGTGCTGCAGACTCGGGGTCGTGCAGCGGCTCTGTTATATCGACTATGGGCAGGCCTTCTTCGTTGACCAACTAATTTATTTCGGATTGAAGGTAAGTCACAATTGGATGTCAAGCGATAGACACACCTCACCACTCTCGTTGCGATTCTGATCACTGGGCTGTCCCATTATCTCGTTCAGCTTGTCCGAGAGCTTCGCGATCTGTTGTGGGGTAAGTTTATCGCCATTCTCGTTTTTACGACCGAATATTTCTGGAGAAAACGAGTCTATCAGCGCCTGTAAGCCTACTCGTGCATCAGCTAGAAACCCTTGTCCCCGATTTTAAACATACCTTGACCGTTCCCGACAGCTGCCATGACCAAATACGTCCAAATATTCCCGTTTAGGCAATCTTTTACTCAACCTCGCACTCGACCGGGAGACCTTCCTTCCCCTTGCCCCGTTCCGCTGTCTGCGTCACCTGTGCTGCATCCAGTCCCGGCAGCGCGACAGGTCTTTACCGTCCTCAAACGCTCTTTTGGTCATTTCATCTCGACGAGTGATCCACCACGGCTCCTGTACCCATCCTTCGATTTCTTGTGAATTTCCTCTCTTCTTTTTTATGATCATTTCCTGTGCAGAATCACACAGGAATCATGGCCTCGTCACCTTCCTTACCCTCCATTTCAACCCAGCCATCTCCAGCGACAAAACGAATATCACAATTGCCTCTTCCTTCCTCGACGGTTGCGCCGAAGCCTCGTCCCCCCCTCAACTTCAGGCCAGCTGTCCTTAATTTATCCTCTGGTTCGATCAGTACCCCGAATTCGCCTCGCACTCCGTCTGGTTCATTGCTCTCTTCGCCCCCCATGCCCCTGCATGTCGTTGAACGTGAAGCCTCACCCCTCTCACCACCCACTATTTCCGGCGCCCTCCAAGCTCACCATTCAAGCACCACACACGCAGGCGGCATCCAGCCTTCCGTTTCGTTCTTCCGACCTTTTCATCCCAGTCAGCAAGCCCATTCCCGTCCTCCATCAGACGTCTCCGCAACCTCCAGCGCCCTTCCTATTCTCTCCTCTGAAGCAACCGACGTTCCCCTCACATCTCTCTCAAAACCTCCTTCAACTAACTTCGATGAAACTAGTGGTATTGGTGCTGGTGCTGGCATCCCTGCTATCGAAGATCGTTCACGCCGAGCTGTGACGCGCAATGTCAAACGCGGCCGCGAGCCTCTCCTACCTCTCGGGGGGCGCGCTGGTTCGCTGTCGAACACGATGACGAGCAGTGCAGCGAGTGTTCGTCCACAGCCATCCTCCAGCAGAGCCGGTCTCAGCTTCGAATGGGTATTCAAACGCGGACGTAGTTTCGATTCCAAGTCGTCGAGTCAAGGTCACAACGCTAGTACGTTCCATGGGCTGGAACCTAAGAACGCGGATGAGGAGCAGATGTACAGAAATCTTGCGCAATATGGCCAGTCGCTAAGATTTGCCAGGTCGCGACAGTCTCTGTCCCCCTCCCTTGACCCCCTCGCTTTCGTCACCCCTCCATATGCCCACGATCCACCCCTCTCTGCTGTCCCAATCCGTGATGTCTTTACAGGCAAATTGGTACGGAATTATGAGCGACATCCTTCACGAAATCAATTCTTTTTCGGCGGGCGAGGTCTTACAGGGGGGGACTCGCCGTGGGCATTTATTGCCTCTTCGGTGCTAGTTTTGGGCATTTCGGGAGTTTGGTTCGGAACGACTTGTTTTTGGTGGTGGCGGAACGTTAGTCCGGCCGTTGCGATCGTGGGGGCTTATCTCTGTCTTGTCACTATTTCGAGTATGCTGGTCACGGTGAGCGACCGGATGCAGTCCGACTTTTTGTGAGATTTTTTTTTTGCTGAACGGTCGGTCCCTCAGGCAACCCGAGATCCAGGCGTATTACCACGCAATCTGGACCCTGATCCCCCATACCCTCCAGCATCTCCATCGGATGGAGACTTGCGTGTACCCATGCCGCGCGATCTAAGAGTGAGATCGGATGTGTAAGTGGTTTCCGGGTGACATTCTTCGATCAGGTAGCTGACGACAACACAACGCAGCGTACGGGTGAAATATTGCCCAACTTGCAAGACATATCGACCGCCAAGGTCGAGTCACTGTAAAATGGTTAGCACAGATGTTACGGCAACGTTGGATACGACGTTACTTATTCATTCCTCAGTGCGACAACTGCGTCGACGGCTGTGATCACCATTGTCAGTGGGTCAATAATTGTATTGGGCGACGAAACTATACGGTGTTCTTTGTCTTCCTCATGGCTGCCGTACGTTCGGTGCTTCGCTGCCACATCTGACCGATATAATGATACCTCTTACAGACAATCACGCTCCTTCTCGTGATTTGCACATCGGCTTTACACCTCTATTTCCTGACCCGGAGGGAGGGGATCACATTTCGACATGCACTGAGCAGAGCCCCAGGCAGTGCCGTTGTGTTCTGTTTGTCGGTCTCGGTGTTGTGGCCACTGGGCACCTTGCTGAGTTATCACATGCGGGTACGTTTGTTCCTGGTGTGAGTACTAAGTCAAATGTTGATTGAATCGATCGGTGTGCGCAGTTGCTACTTCTGAACATCACAACGATTGAGCAGGTGGGAAATTTTTGGGATTCCAATATCTTTACCACAAGTAAATGATCGTTCTTTGACAACTTTTAGATTCGTAACCAGGCCCATAAAGCTCTCATCCCTGGTCCACCGCCACCCAATCCTTTCACACACGGGAGTTGGGGGCGAAATCTTGTGGAAGTGCTGTGCAGACCAGCGGGCTTCTCGTATCTCGATGGCCACGCTGCCGTCACAGAGGATCAGCGGGAGTTGAATCCCGGTGTGGTCATACAAGAGCGAAAGACGGAGACGAGGTAGATTTGGGTGACTGATCTCATACATTTTTTTTCCACCTCGTTCCTTTGTTTCCGTAAGATCTAATGAGAGAAAGAGAGCGACAGTGTGTTGGTGTACCTGACATTGACGGTTGATTGATAGGAGTATATTGAGAGAACGTGTGGTCAACCCGGAGGTTGCTGAGAAATCAGAGCGCCCAACGACCAGCTATAGATGTAAGATTCGCTCAAGGGGCATGTGTTCAGGACTGTTACCATCAACAGACTGGAAACACTCCGACAAGATCTCCTCGTGCTCAGACACCCACTGGCTGTCATTCCCATCGTGTCACTACGGAAATCGGGTTAGACTGCCGCGTTCGGACTCTGATCCCACCTGCCACCACCGGCGTTTCGCTCTATGATGACAGATTGAAAAAAGTGATATCCCATTTCCCTTTTCGGGTAAACGTTTGAAGGCCGCGCAATGGAGTGACGTAGATTTCTCGGCCGCCGAACTTCCGAGTTGGTCGGAGTATAATCTGAGTTTTAACTTTCGGGACTGGCACAAGGGCACCAATATTCGCTTGCTCTTCTTCTCGACCCAACACAGCAGCGGCAAGGATTCTCGTTCGTTGTAACGAACAGCTGGGTCTGGTTTTGTTGAGCAGGAGCGAGCACGTCTAGTCGTTAGATTGCGGTAGCTTCCGGTTCCCTAAACCGATTTGGCAAGTCCGACCACCTCCGTTATCCGGCAGCAGGATACCACAGATTGACGCTTAAAGATCAAGTCTCTGACCAGCTTTATGGCCTCCTCTCCCACCGACCCAGGTCTCAACACCCAAAGTCCGGTCACCAGCCAATTGCCCTCTATCAAGACAATTTCACGGAAACCTCGTCAGAAGAAACCGGCACAGAAGCCTCCTCGTTCCACCGCAGCCCCGACCAATAGCCCGACAATAGGTGGATTCGACAATTTTCTTCTTGTTCGTGTCCTGATTCTTTCATATTCGCCCCCATAGTATCTGGTCCGGACGTGATTAGCAATAACAACACCTCCACCGCCGCTCAAGCCGTTCTCCCTCAACCTACCACTCGTGGTTCGGTGTCCCAGTATTCACCTACACAATTCATCATGAACACGCCAAGCTACCCCGTCAACGGTGCGGCCTTCTCGACACAGCAATACCAGTCTCAGCCTCCTGGACCACCGACTGGTCCCGGAATGCCGTCCCAATATACATTTCATCTCCCTGGCCCGTATCACGCCCCTCCACCTGGCTACACTTATGCTCAGTACCCATCCCCAACTATGGTAATGGTCCCTCCTCAACGTCCCGCCGCTGCTCCACATACGACTCGGGATCAGCCTGCGCCATCTCCTGCACCACGAGCAGAGACTGGCGGTAGCGGTGGCAAGCGTAAACGCAAGTCGGAGGTTTCGCCAGACATTCCACAAAGCAGACTTCCTGAGAAACCCGATGAAGACCCTGTTGCTTCTGGTAGCAATATGCGCATACAAAAAGTACAAACCCCAACGTCTGCTGATAGTAGGAAGCGCACCAAGACTCAACGCGCCTGCGACAGTTGTAGGACCCGAAAAATTAGGCAAGTTGTGTGCATTCATGGTCCGAGACGGAAAGCTGCTTATATACGGTACCGCATAGATGCGACATTCTGCCGGATTCAGAGCCTGCAACTTGTCAGCATTGCAAACAGTACGGGTTTGACTGCACATTTTTCCTCCCAATCACCGAGACTCGCTTCAAGAAGAAGAAGCTAGAGGAGGAAGCAGCCGAGAAGGAAAAAGTCGAAGCTCATAAATCTACGGCATCTCCTCAAATGGAACCCAATACTAGTGACGTCAACGTTTTCGGTATCTGTTTCGCATTCATGCTCTGTTTTTTTTTGTTTTAACCATCTTTAGGCCCAACTTCCGCTCTGCACCTCCTTCACTCGCTTCCATCAATTTCTTCTCGAGTTTACGAATCCTACGACTCGCGATACCAGATACACATGGAGGTCAGCAAGGACGGCGACGGTGTCTTACATGTAGAGAAATTCCAAAACGAAGAACGACAGAAATATCATGTGAAGCCAGTCGAGACAAGGGTCGAGCCGGACAAAATCGAGAAGCTCCTCAATGTCTACTTTTCAGAGATTGCCCCTATTTTTCCCATCATCACCAAAGCAGAATTTCTGGCCAATTCTTCCCCGCCTGCGATCCTCATCTATTCTATGTGTCTTGTGGCGGCTGCACGACGTGGTGGTTCGCAAGATGTATTCGACTCGCTTCGTACTACGGTAAACAGCCTACTCAAAACGGAAGATGTGTTCTCTAGATCAGCGATGGCCAATGTACAAGCCGTGTTAATTCTCTGTATGTTGGCGGACGCGCACTCGCAATTTGTACCCCACGCGCTTTCGGCCTTGTGGATCAGGCTCGGTACCGCTATTCGGATGGTGTGTTCCCTCCTGGTAAACAAACGACAAGGTTGGGTTAAAATTGGATCATTTATTGTAGGCACAAGACCTCGGCCTGCACCGCGCCGAGGCTGTCAAACAAGACATCGAGATACGCCGTAGGATTTGGGCAGCGTGCGTCATTAGTGATCGTTGGTACGCGATATTCGCGTGTCGATAATCACGGTGTTGCTGAGTAATGTCGGTTGACCAGGACGGGCGTGACATATGGGCACCCGTTTATGATAGACGTTCATGATTGTGATGCACGCCTACCTTCTTCGGGTGACCCCAACGATGCATACATCGACGAACTCCTCCGTCTTAGCATACTCTTGGGGCGTGTTCTCAAGACGATTTACAGGTTCGCTTCGTAGTCTCGCCTTTTCCTTGGTGTACTTCTGACGTGAGCGGCTCTCAGCCCGTCCGGTTTGGCGTTCACAGACGACAAAATGCTTAACGACCTGTTGCACGACATTCACGCTTGGAGAGACAACCTGCCTGATGTTCTTAAATTCAAAGGACCTGAATCATCTCGAAGCGCCGGTGGGTCCATATTTTTTATCATTCTTTGACTCCAGGATATGACGTAGCTGCAGGGATGCTGCACCTGCTATATGCATGTGTGTCTGTGATCTTCTGGAGGGTTTTCATGCGGACGTCCTTTTCAACACCTTCGCACCTCAAATTCGGTGCCACAATGGAGACGTGGACGGGACTTGTAGAAATGACTGGGTCTGCAATCGAATGGCTCGACGCACATGAAGATTTATTCGATGTCTGGCTATTGATCGCATACGCGGCTACGTCCTGTGGGATCGTTCAGGTAGGGTCTCATATGTCATCCATGACAATATCATTTCACCCTTTTTTGAAACAACTCAGTATAATCACTGGGCGCGACGGAAGGACCAGGAATCGGCGACGCATTTACGCAAACTGCGGGATTGTGTGAGGAGGTGGGAAGCGTCTCTCTCACCGGACCACATGTCCACAAGAAGAAAGGTCAGCGAACTTCATTTGTCACACACCATCATATGCATTCCTTGTCCTTCAGACTGCAGAAATCATCATTTTATTATATGAAGCAACACAAAGTCCTGCGATGCCAAACAAGTCCTCCGCGCTGAACCCGACAAGCGGTGTGACAGTAGCGGACCCATCACGTACAGGTAACGTTGGGTTTCTTTTTGACGTGTTGAAGGACCACGAGGTAATTTATCATCCTCGCCAGGGGCCGATCAGCCGGAGGGCGAACTGACAAGCGGCGACCAGTCTCAACATCGGAGAACCTCTATATCAGGGGTACGCGCCACGTCTTCGCCGACTTCCCACCAGCGCGGTGGTAGCAGTACCGGGGTGACATCGTCTTTGGTCAACCTGACGCCGCTGCCCCTTGGGGGGAATCATGCGAATGTCAATCCAGCCATGAATCTTGCTGGAAACGTGCAAGTCATGAGTGTGCTGGAAGTGCCTCCAGTATCGGGCGTATTTGAACAGTTCGATATGGATGCAATGGACGTTCTCCCAAGAGGACTTTTCGATTGGAGTAAGTGTTTGCGATGTTTTTGTATCTCTCGTGAGGCTGATGTTGATGCCGATTCCAGTACAATGGGACTTTCTTCCGCGGTCCGATGTTGTAGCGGTACCCGCTGCATTCTTGCAAGGATAACGATTTCCAAAAGCCACTGGGTTACCGGTCACAAAATCGACACGTCCTGTATGCATATGCATCCTTCACAACGCTGTTGTCCCCAGAGTCTGAATCTCGCATGCACATTGCTATCGTCACCCTTTTTGTTAGAGTTTAGTATTCATCGATGTACTGGCCAGGGTTCTCCAAAGCTATCGCATTCTCACATTGATGTGTGCCCAGTACCGGTACCGACGTGTCTTCTCCTCTTTGGGATACTCTATGTCGTAAATAATATGTAGAGTACTGCACCCGGAATGAAAACCATTAAGTTTAGAGTTGCACCACACTCACGATGGTTAAAGCGTTAACGTTTACGTATCCATCCCACCGCAGCTGCAGACAAAACGTCGATGTATGCGTTGCTGAATATAATTTAATTGAAAGCTATGCCAAGTGCGACCACTTTGATGCGATGTGTCCAGGGGCAGTGTTCAGATAACGAGAACCCCTTTTATCCATCCTCTCTCCCCGAGCTCAACGCTCATCACATTCTAGTCTTTCCTTTCCACCGTACGCCGGCCGTACGCATACACCCTACCCTTTAGACCTAACCCGCCTTTATGGCTCAACCCCTCAAGAACCCGCCCCGACGCGCTGCCACCCACGTCCTCCCCTCCGTAAAATGCTCCAGCTGCGGCAAACCAGTCCCGCTCGATGACCTCGGCGACCACGTTTGCGCACCCTCCCCTGTCCTCCCCGCTGCTGCTCGTCCCCCTCTGCAATCCCCAAAGTCTGCAGCCGCCCTCCTTCCTGCTCGGCTCCAGAACCTTGCCAACGCTCCCCATTCAATACCTCGTTCGCCCGCACCGATACTCACGCCGTCGAATCGAGTATCCCCCAAGCCCCAAGATCGACCGAGCCACTTTCCCTCGGCTCTGAATCTCGCTCCCCCAAATGCGGGTCCAGGTGCGAGAAATGCAATGGAGGATCGGGCGCGGAGTCCCCTCTCCCGTTCTGATCACGATAAAGTGCCAAGTCACCCACGTCCCATACCAACTCAAGAACGTGCCAGGACACCGTCCGCCTCTCACCGCGATTTCCGCCCAGACCGGCGTGAGATGGACAGACCTGTGCATCCCCAATCACAATCTACTCCGACTTCAAGTCCACTGCGCTCGTACGTCCAGTCGAACCCTGATCCTCCACCCTCACGTGTTATGGCTACCTCACCTCGACCGAGTAACGTCAGACCTCCCCCTCCCCCAAGTATGCCGCCGATATCAATCGAGAATGGGATTGACACCAAAACTGGAGGCGAGGCTGGAATGGCAGGGGTTGGTAGAAGGGGGTTTCAAGCTGCGGCATTGGCTGCAATGAATGCTGCTGCGTTTTATGGGCAACCTTCGCCAACAATGGATTACAACTCCCCTCCAAGTATCGGTGGTCGGAGGGCCGATGCACCCAGATATCTTGACATCGATGCTGCACGAGGTGATAATCTTTGTCCTCGATGCTCCTCATATGCTGAGTCTCTTTTTTAGATGCCGCGACACCACCTCTCTCCCCGAACACCAATTCTTCCCCTTCTCACTCTTCAGGTCCCATATCGCCCCATGCACAGTCTATACACCATGACAGGAACAAGGTCGCATCCCGTTCTCCCTCCCCCTCACAACATCCCCATGCTGAACGGAACGTCATTTCTGCTTCTCGTATACCGCCCACTTTTCCTCCGGATATTCCTAAGACACCGGAAACACCACTGTCAACGGCACTCTCGGCCAAATTGCCATTCTTTGAAAAATACAAGAACAAACTGCCTGGAGGCAATATTGACCTTCGTTCACCCCAAACGGTCGCTCCCCCCAGCGCGACTGGCCCCCCCGCCGCAAGTCCGCGACTCTCCGACCCACGGCGCGCGATTGGACCGGAAAGTCGCAATCCCACACCTCGACCAAACGCTGCCAGACAAGGTGAATCACGGTCCCCCGACCACCAACGCAATGAGACGGTTGGCACAACATTTTCCGAGAGTTCAGAACTCGGTCTGGCATACGCTGAGACGACTGACCGCTCTGACGATGGGAAGCAATCGATCAAGTCGCGGCAAAAGAAGTCACCTCCACCCCCACTAAATTTACCTGACATCCCAGGTCACGTCAAATTTCCGACATTACCGCAGAAGGGGATGGACTCCCCGAGCCTCCCAGAAGCGTCGGATCGAATCGATCGCAGAAGACCCAATGACGGAGAAAACAAAATGAATGCGCTCTCCACAGCCCCATCCGCTTTCCCGGAGAATAAAGTGCAGCTGTATTCGGCCAAGCCCGTTGAAGGGAAAGACCGAATCCTGTCAGGCTCGAGTTTGAAGAGTAGAGCAACCAGCAGTGTCTACTCAAAGTCTACTGGCACCGGCAGCGGGGGCCTCAGCAAGACGATGGAGACGCTTCTGGAAGACATTGCAAAAGAAGTTGGACCTAGCTCAGCATTGGGCGGCGAGGGTGTTACACCTGGCGCAGGCCTGACGAAGAGCAAGTCTGCTTCGGCCCTCGCCAGTACCACCGCTAACTTGCCCGCAAGCAAAGCTCAGCGATCGCATACTGTCAGTTCCCCAGATAGTACGTCGCACAAGATTCATGGGCGGAATGCTGCTGGCTCGTCCTTCCGGACGGATTCGGGTTCGTCGAGAGCACGAGATAGCTCGGACGATCAGTCTGTGCGAAGCTCGAGGGATCGTGGCCTTGGTGGAAATGAAAGAAAGGGAGCGGAGAAGAAAAGAATATGTGTTAGATGTGAAACCCCCCTCATGGATAAGAGGTTTGTACAAATGGACGGAGGTACCGTGTTGTGCGAGCGGTGTTGGAAGTACATGTACCTCCCGAAGGTGTGTGCCATCATCTTCTCGCAACTCTGCCAAGTCATTGACACTTTTTTCCATCAGTGTCGTAGGTGTAATCTACCGATAGAGAAGCAAGCCGTCTCCTCTTCGGATGGCCAGCTCAAAGGCAAATACCATCGTGACTGTTTCAATTGCCACAAATGCCACGTAAGCACGAACTCCTTCATATTGAGTACGACTGACTCATCTGGGTGTAGAAACCGTTTCCGGACAAGACTTTTTACGTTTTCGACGGCAAGCCGCTTTGCGCTTACCACTACCACGAAGCGAATGATTCACTGTGTGCCGCAAGCTCTTGCGGTCAGCCCATCGAGGGACCATGTGCCGTGTCTCACGCAGGTGATCGTTATCATCCAGAGCATTTCTTATGCGAGTATCCCAAATGTCACGAGCGCCTGGAGGAATACTGGGAGATCGACGGACGGATGCTGTGCGAACGGCATGCGAATGCAGCGACCCGCGGCGATCAACCTGACAGCGAAGACGAGCAGCATTCATGGACTCCCAACGCAAAGGCTACGAAACGTGTCACCAGATTCATCGATCTCACGGGGAATGGGCTACGGTAATCCTGCAGACTTTTGGTTCTCAAACTCTCTATATCCCCTACATTTCTTATTGCGTTGATACCAGAGTTACCGGATTTTTGTTCATCTTTGGATATATACCCTTTGTTCCTTGGCCATTCTTTTCTTTGGTGATTGACGGGCATTTTCCCCTCTCCGTGTCTTATTCCAACACATCAGGACTTTGGCATCTGACGATTACAGTATTGCGAGGGAAGCGGACGCGCTCGACGTACGGAATAGCTTCAAAGTGTGTATTCCTGCACATGCATTAATTAACGAGTCGGACATTATTACGGAGCAAGGTCTCTCGTACTGTCCTCAACCGCCCAACCAAAGTAATCTCTTGAGGCCATATTCCATCTTCGCGTACATGGTCGTCATTCGCTGTGCTTCTGCTAAACTGATGGCCGGTTAATTATCAATTGAGAAAGCAGCATCTGTCACACAAGATCCCGCACCTTACGACGTCGGTCTCCGTTACGAACCCAACTGCGCCGTGGCCGGCACCAATGGCTTCACAGGCATTCTTGATGGCCTGGACCACGAGGTCCACCATCTCCTTGCATGTGGACGCGGTAGAGTAAAGGTCTGATTGACGTGCGTCGTCATACCCACCACTACTTGCACTAGATTCTTGTAAATGGGCAGGGTCGATGGGCAGAACTTTGAACGCCGCGAACGTGGAGTCATGCTGTTCCATAACCATTGATGTATCCGACAATATCCGAGAGAGCGAACTTAAATTGCGTGAAACCGCATTGACCTGACTGCGACTCGGGGTTTTGCCGGTGGAAGCAAAGACCCTTGCTGATCTCGGGGACGTCGGCGGCGAAGAAGACGGAGTCCAACTGTTTCGAACGGAATAACTTGTCAGCCGTGTGATTTGATTCGTATTGAACCAGGTGACGACGAAGCCTGCGTTCTGAATCGGATCGCGACTGGCTTCCTCCAACGGGGAGAGGATATATGCGCCTACATGAGGGTATTAGTGACTATGGGGTGATGCCTTGGGGTCACATGCCTTTAGTAATGCTTGCAATATCACCCAGGGGCACCCGAGTATACATCTTGACTTTCTCAAGGGTATAATCGTAACTCTGATTGAGGACAGAGTGAGTTGCAGTCTGTCGGCGTCCCAACAGGCACTCTTACGACAATGTACAACGCTCCAACTGTCTGTCAAAAAAAGAATAAGTCAAGTTCACGCCATCGATGGTGAGCGCGCCACCTACCAGCAATAGTACTTTCTCCTCAAATGGTCCACCGACCTTGATGTTGAATTCCACAGGGGAGAATAACGTCCATCCAGACAATAATCGCTCGCCCTCAGGGAGTACACGCGATACCGACGTGGATATGGCTTCCGCCCTGATCTTCGATAGCCGTACCAGTTCCAGTGGATCTGTCGATTGCAACTTCAAAAGGAACTCGCTAAAGACATTGATATTTCTATATCCAAGCATGAAATCGATCACGGCTTGGCAGAACCAATCGCTGAAAGTCGAGCTGTACATTCTGGAACGAGCYATGGCATCARAGACATGCAGCCTGGKGCCACGGAGGGCTGACCTTGCTAAGGAGTTYACACCGTCATTAAGTAGACCACTCAAATCCCGTTTTCCGGTCCTGCGCACGAGTCTGAGTTTGCGGTGAAGTTGCACACTATACTTCTTACCTGGTAAAGCCACTCTGAAGTTTATGGGATTAGTTTCATTTCAAATCAGATGGACAGTACTGACTTTGAGAGCAGAAGTTCCTGCGCTTCAGCCAAGGCCAGTAAATAAATGAACACCTGAACCGAAAAACCTTGCTCACTAAGCCCTGCTGATCGCGTCCCCGTTGTTTGCCCAGACTTTAATTGAATAAACGTCCATCAGTTTGATATCGTGGATATCATTGATTAACTTGCCGTCATTGAACACGAGATCGGCGTCGGTCAAACCATCCAACTCTGGATTCAAAAGGGCCACGGCACCAAGTTGTTTATTCAACACGTATCGTGCAAATGCAGACTGCGGAAGCGTATTGTCAGATCCGATGCATGTTTGAAGATACGAATCGCTGACCTGGACGACGTTGGTGCGGTCCAGACAATCGATGCAGTTCACGCGAAACACGCCTTTCTGTCGTGATAGGATGCAGTTGTTGGAGACCCAGTAGAACCTGTAATATAAGATAATTCAGCAAGACAGCCGACAGTGTGATCACAAGAGTGTGTTACCCGTGGACATCAAAGACACGGTCCACCGTCTCGATCAGGTGCGAAATGTTTTCATATCTTCGAAGGTAGTAAGAAAGGTTGATGTGAGAACAAGTGAGTTGGTCCCACCTCATTCCCTTCGTTTCCTTATGGAAGTCATATTCGTAGTAGCTGGTGTCCTCGCCGTCACGAAGAGGGCCTAAGAACAGCGGGCTCTCAAACGCTTACGAGATATCTTTCGAATCCAGCTCCTGCACGTATCGTCGGTATGCTTGTGTAATCGGTCCTTCTTTGCCTTGTTGTTCTGCTAGATTGACAATGGCCTATGTGGAAGCATGTGTCGTTACACGAAGAATGTGCGGAAGGTGCCACCACTTACATGTGATCCGTATCGAGTGAGACTTCGTTGAAAGTGACGTCTCAGCGCATTGAGATTTTGTTCTGGAGTGCGTTCAGGTGAGAGTTGCGGAGGAGGTTTCAATCCATTGCTGACTTGGCTCCAAAATAGCGGAACTGGAATACAAGATTTCAGGCGATTTTGGTACAATTGGAGGGTGCGAAGGCAACCCACTTGAACCTCGTATCTGAACGTAACTAAAGATATTCATGGTGCCCTCTCGCTGCAACGGAGTATTTAATAGCAGTTTAGCCTGAAAGATTGGATGCCCACCTCCACTCTCATAATGGTCTCAGTCTCCACAAAGTTGGCTACGTGCGCATCATCATCGATTCCTCGCCTTTGGTATCTTAGTCCCGCTCGATCTCGCGATCGTCTAGAGATGATGACGTAGTCCACAACAGAATGGCCCACCTCGCCATCTAAGTCTGCATCATGGGGTACTTCAAATGAGGAAATCTGGTAATACCCTTGCATGATCGGCAGGACATATGAATGCAGCTATATCACCCCTTGGGTCAGCTGAAGTCACTTCAGCTAAACTGCATAATGAAACATACCCCGGCGCTAACGAAAGGCTTCGACAGCCATTCATTCCACCAATACTGACGGTCGACTCGACGCCACAATGGGAGTATAGCGTGTGGCTCTGCAAGAACCTGGATCTGCTCGGACGGGGCCGCCTCATCTGTATCTTCGGCTGCATGAAGGTCGACAAGGAGCTCGTGTTTTCTCTGAGAGCGTACGAGGAGCTCTTGCTTCTGCTGAAGTGACCTGGTGATGTCTGCGAAACGGTGCTGTCAACTTGCGCAGCCAACAGTTTTGCACAGGAACAAATCGTTACCAAATGTGTAGGCGAAAAACATGCCACCCTTTGTGTACTCTCTTATGCACTCCTTGAGAATTTTCTCCTCTAACTGCATATTTCTTTCCTCTGACGTCGCTGGCGTTGGAGCTGCTTCCGCGAGTAAGGAAAGGACTGCTTCTGGCTCTTCCTTACCGTCCTTGATTATCGAGTCAAGAGCATCTGGTTGTTCAGGTGATTTGCGCTCGCCAGAAGCACCGCCAAGGGCTCTCGGAAGTCTGTTCCAAAAGGATAATTTAGGAGTAAGGGCTTTCGCAACAGCAGACATATTGGTCGCGTCATCTGATGTTGGGGTCGACGTGCCTGAAGACAAGGCCGCTCCGTCGTCGGAATCGGCATGCTGGGGATCACTTAACGGCGACGGAGACCTTGAACGGTTTAAGTCGTCAGGGAATTGAACCATTGTGCGCGACGGACTGTTTGATTGCAATGGAACTGCAAGCCGACGCAGTGGAGATGGACGTGTCGAGGCCGTACTGCGAGATTTGATCATAGCAATGGCGACTTTGGCACGATCCTCAACAAGCGGGATCGCGGTGACAGTCTTGACGCCATGAACGAGGTGGGTGGCGTCGAAGACTGTGAACGTATTACATTGGGGGTGAGACGGAGAGGAACAAGGCTAACAGGAGAGCTCACGATATCCGATTTCTGATTTGGCGGTTATGACCAAGAGATATGAACCTGCCCGGGTCAGCGTCAGTCTTCGGATACCGTTCACTGGGAAATGAGCATGCGCACTGGAGAAGAGCTCTAAGATACCGACGAGGCCATCTATCACGACGGCATTGCTCCAATCCAGACCATCGCGTTCCCCTGCACCATTCAAACTCTCAACCTGGGCTGGTTTGCCCCACAGTATGCGTAGGTGTGATTCTGGTGTTGTTGGAAGGTCGAAATGTGGGCGCAGGAGGAGTCCGTCGGGAGCCACTAGTACGGCAATGCTGTGATAGGGACATGGATGAGGAACTGGTGGAACCAGAGCTGTCACGGTGGTCGCGTGGGCTGGCTGGGGTGGTCTTGTTGGCCTGGAAATCAACCCAGCTAAGCTGTTCGCTTTCAGGTTGGCTACGAATCGCTTCATCGTAGCTGAGGACGACTAAATCTGGCTCAACACAGCATCGTCACAAATATTATTCACAAAAAAATTATGAATCAGTCTCCGCAGAGCTACGACCCTCGACGCGTATGTCATACCCGTATCCCTTGCCTGGAGCACCGGGGACGTTGCCTGGTCCATCGTAATGCATGTCGTTGATGTCGTAATTACCTGAGGATCGTTAGGGTTGAGCATATCACGTTGGTCTAGGTAAAGAACCACCCACCGATGAACTCCCAACCGTTTTCTTTGATGTGGTACAGATTACATGTATTTCCAGAGAAAGCATCACGGTGGCCAGCGGCGTATATGCTTCGTCTGCCGAGTTCTTGGGCTTCGGCGTCTGTCAAGTCCCACCGGTATCCTTGGTCGAGAACACCATATGCGAATGTACTGCCCGAGCCGACTGAGAAGAGATCTCCTTTGAGCCTCGTACCATCCGAGTCGACGTAAAACACAGCTGGACCCTTGATGCAGAGAGGGTGACGGATCATGCATGTGGAAATCAGAAAAATAACTAACCGTCTTGTCCCAGCCACATATCATGGTACCCTGCAGATTGGATCGTTAGCGGATATATCAGGGATAGACGATAACCAACCATGCTCAAGCCCATACCCTTGTAACCGTACACCAGATTGCTCAGGTACTTGCTTGCAGCAGAAACTGATATGCGTTCGCGATTACGTAGCTCGTGCAATCGACAATGAATTCCAAGATATGTTTCCCAGTATTGACAGTCGGCTGAAGTGCACGATTAACGTGGTCACTCGCTTCGCAAGGGAATCTGGCGTACCGGCACCGCCTGCCATGGTTCCGAGTAGGTATGGATTGATTTCGATCACTTTCTTAACCGTGCCAGATGCTGTAAACCGTGTCAAGACAAAACACCAACGACAATTCCTCGACAGATAATTACCGATATAGCTCCCCGAGGTCGCTCTGGAATCAACAGCGACAATGACGCCTCCCTGAAACCTGAAAGCCAGCGTGGTGGTCCCATGCTGTATTTTAATTTTGCAGTTGGGATCTGCCCGGTCATCTGTGTGCAGCCTCAAAAATGCTGTTGGCTGGTATGTCTCGTCTTGAGTGAAAGGCCGAACGAAATATGTCTACGAGACTTACATCTGGTACGTCAGGAACGAAAAACGATGGAACACCGTTCGCTAGAGAGCCATAACCGGCTGCTGACCCCCAACTTGCATCGGAGAACTCCCCGTCCTCCGCAGTTGAACTATGCGCGCTGCCTAGTACCTTGCTTGGGGTGAATCTGGTTACGAATGAATCCATGTCCAATACGTGTCCGTTAGATGACGCGGCGGTGATCCTTTCTTATACTGAGTTTGTCCTTGTTTGTTCCTCAGGTATTCATGGCTGAACCTGAAGCCAAGCCAAAAGCATGGCCGCTTGCAGACGCTGATCTGACCAACTCGGTGGGTGTTCTCGTTTATCGGGGCTGAAAGTTTGTTCAGGAATTTCTGTTCTCAGATTCTCGAGCTCGTACAACAGGCGAGTCTTTATAAACAGCTCAAGAAAGGTGCAAATGAGGGTGTGTGCTCATCTCCTTGCTTACGCCTTCAATCTGAATGGTTCGTGTTCCAGCTACCAAGACACTCAATCGAGGCATCTCAGAATTCATTATTCTCACCGCCGACACGGAACCGATAGAGATCTTGCTGCATCTCCCACTCTTGTGCGAAGAGAAGGTGCGACCCACCCCTGTTTACCTGTCCGATCACACTCACGCCGTTGCAGAACGTGCCTTACATTTTTGTACCGTCAAAAGCGGCTCTTGGACGCGCATGCAACGTCTCACGGCCAGTGATCGCAGCCAGCGTCACCACGAGCGAATCAAGAGAACTACAAAGCCAGGTAACCACGATCAAGAACGAAATCGAAAAACGGCTGGTGTAGAGATGCAACGTATATGCATATATGCGCTTTGAGATCTATACACTGTGTACTGTACTTTCTACCGCTGCATAGGATCATGTGACTCTGAAGCCTTCTTGTAAACGACCGCGATGTCTGGAATTTGTCGACCTCGTCTCGCCGAAGAGCGCAAGCAATGGCGTAAGGATCACCCATTCGTAAGGCTTAACATTCTCTCGAGTCACTCGGGCTCAGTGCACTCACAGGGATTCTACGCCAAACCAGCAAAAGCAGCCGATGGGTCCATGAACCTGATGGAATGGGATGTAGGCATTCCAGGAAAGCCAGGCGTGAGTATCACCGTATACACAGTAGACCAAGCTATGTTGTATTCGGACAATGACTCGTTCCCTCAATCTAGACTCCTTGGGAGGGCGGTCTGTACAAACTCTTGATGAGCTTTCCTGAAGGTATGTATTGATGTGTTTTATGGGCCCGACGCATTGTAAACGGACCCCATCTCCGCAGATTATCCCTCAAAGCCGCCCAAGTGTTAGTGTTCTGCCTCTTTACACGATCGACATTCAAATGCTCCCTTTAGGCAAATTCTCGCCTCCGCTTTTCCACCCAAACGTATACCCATCGGGTACCGTGTGTCTTTCTATTCTTGATGAAGAAAAATCGTGGAAGGCCGCCATTACGATCAAGCAGGTTGGTCATGATCGACCCTTAACCTGCGATTGTCACTCAGAGTCGGGTCGTTAGATCCTGCTTGGTATCCAGGACTTGCTAGACGATCCAAATGTGAATGATCCAGCGCAGAGTGAAGCATACACCATGTTCAAGCAAGCACTTTTTCCGTTTGCGATCGTGCAGTGCTCTAACCAACCTCCAACGCAGAAGCGACAAAGTAGCATACGAGTACGCCACGACACCCTTTTGTGGATATTGTATATCTCACTATTGCATGTGTATAGGAAGCGAATCCGCCAGCAAGCACGAGAGAACATGCCCAAGTAAAGCGATCCTTTAAATTTTGCATAACCCTGAGTCGTGTACTAACATGGTGGAATACATTTTGTTTCCTACCCATAACACACCACTAAGTCATGGCATCGAAGTCGTCGTCGTTACCGCCTCCAATGTTCGACATCCACACACCGACTTCCTCATTTACCATTATTCATTCGTGTGAGCGCACACGTCCCTTCAAAGTCTGACGCTTATTCACAGAACTGCGGCAGTGACACAGGAGACCTTAACGTCCCTGTTTGACAAGCTCAGCCGCAAGACACATACCGACTACCACGGCGAGCGAGTGGGTCCCAGCTGGCTCAAATACGAATGGAATGACACAGTGTGGAGTCTCGATGATGGTTCGACTGTTTCTAATCATTCCACTCATCTCACTTGATACATCCCCGCTCGCAGATTCTGACTACACCATCTTCGTCTGGAGACAGCAGCAGACCGCTGAGTCCTTGCCGGACTCTTCGCAGACGTTTTCGCCTGTCCTTCATCTCCAAAAACCAGGCGAGCCTCTGCCGACCCCACCTGCCTACCTAAATCCCTCTTTTTATCTCTTCCGGCCTTCAAAGGCGCTCCCTCACCAACCTCACACACCCCACGCCTCTCCTCGTGCGCGGAGTTCAAAGTCACACACTGGAAAATCGAGGCTAGATCATAATGCCCCCCACGGCCAGTCAGCTGAGAGCGTACCGGAACATAAACGAAAGTTCCAACAATTCCATGAGGAAAACGGTGTCAGAACTGTCATCGGGAGCATCGGTCCAGTGGCTAATGGTGAGTCTGTTGTCGTCTTTCGCGTTTCTTGTCGCGTTGCTCAATCAACTCTAGTCCGCATGCTGTTGAAGTCAGGCTATCGACATGTCTACATCTCGCGTAAATTTGCCATAAAGCACGGCTTCATCCCTCACGATGCTGCGCCAGGCCATTATGGCTATGGAGGGCTTGTCAACATTGGAAAGTGGCCAATCACCGTAACACCAGCTCCACCGCCTGACGCTTCACTGGATTCACACGAAGTATCTTCCAAGATGAGCAAGTCGAAGCCAACAACACTCAGCGTCTATTTGTCTGAAGAACAGCATTTTGATGTCGTGCTCGGTAGGTCCTTCTTTGAACGGCGACAAATTCAAATCAATTCAATGGATCCGACGGATGTGATCTGCCTCGACACCGGGGAGAAATTGGAATGCGAGCTGGTAATTCTGAAGGATGGCCGAGGGGAGATTCTAACTGTTACATGATGCCTAGAGTTATCACAGTGTATTGCAGCGACAGCGACGAGATTCGATAGCTTCAGTCTCATTGGTACTCTTCTTTGAGCCTGGTCTTTTTGTGGTCTCCTATCAAGATATCGTCAGGGAAGTCCAACAGAGCATGAGAAGACTGCAAACTGGTATCTTCCTCTGATTTGAGGGCTGGACTCCTAGATCTCTCTGCAGAGTGGCGTCAAGACAAGGTCTTCAGCCAGGGGGCAACTCACCTGGCCGCTTTCGTACGCTACTGGTTGAATCCTGCCCTGTTGAAAGCTCTACCAGAATGCTCATATGTGGAGAATGATCAAGCTCACCTGCTCTTGTCATATTATACGCTGACACCAGATCACGCAATTCACGCTGAGGCTCGTAGCCTTGGGGGAGGGGATTAAGACACAGAGGCTGCGGATTGTGTCGCCAACTTTACCAGGGATCTCTTCAGACTTGATAGAGGGTTTCAAATCCTCTATCTCTGATTTGACCAAGTGGGAGCCTTGTGACAAAATTGCTCAGAGTTGCAGCCAGGATTACAGCCATGCAGCTCACCTGGCTTCTGACCAGTGGAGGCCGTAGCACCGGAATCTGTGCATGCTCAGAATATCATGAAGATGTCATAACCATCGACCCCGACCTGTCCGAGTTGCGTTGTATGCCTCAACCAATGTGAGGAGCTCATCTTGAGGTTTGTAGCCTTGGAACAGAAATTCATATCTGGTTGCCACGATCACTTTCGAATAAAAACACAAACTTGGTGCGTCCTCCGTCTTGATGATTGGCTTCCTATCCTCCGCTACCTCTGACTTGACGGAGAGATCTTGTGGTTGAGTTCGTCGAGGAGGTGGTGAGGGCATTGGCTTGGTGAGGTAAATCAGGGTGTTCGTTTGGGCAGCATAGTGCGGAGGCGGGTAGGGGACAAGAACCGGAAACAATGATGGTGGTAAGTCCGCGGTCGGATACTCCTCCATCCAGTTATCTGTATCATGCGGTGATGGATCAATATCGATCACGTCGGGACCGGGGCAACTCACGATTACTAGGGTCCCCGTTATTCCTGTAATTATATTCGAAGATGAAAGAGACTTGGGACGCTTTCGGACGTGCATCAGGGCGTAGAAATTCATTCCACTTGTGCTCTCCGAGATATGGAGACAAAGGAATATTTTCTGGCAGCTCGACAATGACAATATCCTCCTGAGGGCACGCAAGGTGACGTCAATCGCTCGACTTGTTCATAACAATCAAAGATCACTCACAGTTTTTCTGGTATAAATTCTATTTACCAAGATGTCAGACGTTGACTCGTTATTTGCGGTTCGTGGCATGAACCGAACCCAAGCACCGACGGCGTTGACGAAAGCCTGTTTTTTTGGTGTCTGACCCCATGGATGGCTGATGACTAGAAAAGTTGCGTGTGGGTCGTTGAGGTAAGGTGGTCCTTTGCCCATTGCAAGACTCGTTCGAACTTGAAAGACCACGACTGATCAGAGGAGAAGAAAGAGAGAGAAATCTTCTCTTATCCATCTCATCTACTGATCCGAGTCAGCGCAGCAGCCGCGGCCGCAGAAATGCCAGATGCCGCGACGTATGATGCCGTTCTGGTCCTCGCCAACATCCCGGATTTTGACCCGCAGTTTCTTGGCCCTGTCATATCCACCGCAGCTGCAACCACCCGTAATCGATTGACCGTCGTCCTGGTCTCTCGCCATTTCGACACAGCACCCGATCACTCGGAAAGCCCTTCCCACACAGCATCGTGGAACGACATTCAAAACCTACTCACCTTTATCTATGTGCGGGCCACGACAGTTGCGCAGGAGCTGGATCGCGTTCTGATGGACGTCGAGGTATTGCTCAAAGGCGTCAAGCCTGGGCTAACGGACGAATTGGCAGCTGGTGTAGAGCTCTGTTACCGCGTCGAAGGTGGTGGGTGCCCGTCTTCCATCCGGACGCAGAAATTACTGCTGATGAGGCAGTTTCGATATGTAGACGTTCTCCCTGTCAAAATTCCACCTGCAATATCATTACTTCGAACAATCTATCATCCGCCCGCCATCGCATCACCACCAGTTCAGAAAGGATCCTTAGTGGACGTACAAGTTTCAAAATCCAGACTCTATCCGGTTGTTGCACTTGGCGGGACTTTCGATCACCTTCACGCTGGGCACAAGATCCTCCTCAGTATGGGTTCCTGGACAGCGTCCCAGAAACTGATCGTTGGCGTCACTGGTGGGTTCCACCTCTGGCGCAAGTGATTGCCTTGGTCTCTTGACCTCGCTTGTGTCATCCCCAGATGATGCACTCCTCGTCTCCAAAGCGTTTGCCGAGGTCCTGGAGCCGATACGCGTCCGTATGGACAGAGTTCGCACCTTCTTGTTGAGATTCAAGCCGGGCCTGGAGTACGATATCGTGCCCATATCTGACGTGTACGGTCCAACCGGTTGGGATGCGAACATTCAGGCCTTGGTCGTCAGCTCAGAAACGTTGTCTGGTGCAACTAGCAGTGCGTCAGCTGCTCCGCATGGTTCTGCATCATGTCGACTGAGATTTTAATCTGACAGTTGCATCTCACCGAGCATCTCTCGCGCTGCCGCCGTTGGAGAATTTTATCATCGACGTTATCTCTCCCACGTCGTCGAAACTCGACCCTAAGGATGCCGAACTCTTGAAGAAGGCAAAGATGAGCAGTAGCTTTATCAGAAAATGGATTGTCAGCAATAGGAAGACTTAAATAATGCATTGTATAGCGTAGCGTACAGTACATCCTGGCGATGTACTGAGAGATGGTCCTTTCCATTGTCGTGAAGTTCGTCATGGTAAGAAAATCGTAAGGACGTTACGAGAAGTGTCATGAGAAAATATACGATCATGTCCGAGTTCTGGGCGACAGCTTGCTTGCATGCAGATCCTTGATGTCGAAAAACACATTCGCCCCGAAAGCGATGCACAGCAAGCACGCCGCTGCTGATGATACGTTATAGGCATTACACCTTAACCAGGATCGTCAGCTTATTCCCGACATTAAAAAAGGAACGCTTACCAGCCATTAAAAGTACCGCTTGGGCAACGCTTTCCGTAGAGGATGAAGACGAATTCGGCGCCCCAGATGATGACTGCGGCCAAGTCAAAGAAGAACAGTTTGCGCAGCGACGAGCGAGCAAGTTTCCATTGTCCCTCCATCTCCAATCCTCGAAACAAACTCCGCCGTGTTGCTCGCCGGCGTTTTCTCGATCGATGACCTGAACCGTACCCGCCTGGCATTGAACCTTCACCGAAAGCATCCGCAGTCTCATCGTCGCTCTCGTCATCAAGTTCTTGGCCCATTCCAAAAGCGGTCGGGTCGACGATCAGGTTGACTTGCACATCGCCTGGTGGGGCTCCTTGCGCACCCTTTCTACGTTTCTTACCACCTTTCTTCTGTTTTCCACCCCCGGGTAAACTATGTACTGGAAGCACCATCATGCCTCCAGCAAGAGGCCCAGTATCGCTGGTGGCAACAGCCTTGGTGCGAGCACCACAACACGGACGAATAACCACCAGGTATGAAAGGGCAAGCATGGTTGCGATGGAAAGTATGTAAAGGGCGTACGCAGCAGGTCTGGCTGCTGGCGGGGGCGGCGCGTTGGACTTGATCAGCTAGAGGGAAGAATGAATGTTGTGCCAGGCAGAAAAGGACATGAGGGGAGGTCGACATACCACGGCAGCATAGATGGAAGGGCCCGCGGCTGCAAGTGCAAGGATGAGTTGCAGGACACGAACAGCGACCCGTTTCCTTGGACCCTCTGTGATAAGCTTCCCTTTGGCATCGACGGAACCAATGATGCGATCCTCATCTGTGCCGTCATTTGAGTTCAAGTTGGCACCTTTCCTTGACCCAAATTCACGCTGCAGCATACGGATGCGTTCCTCCCTGGTTTCCGGGTCCAGGGGTGATCCAAGGTGATCCGGGCGGTCAGCAGCCCATAGCGCATTTGGTGCATGCGAGGGATGCGAATGCCCAGTCGACGAGGGTGGATCGCCGTAGGTAGGATAGTCATTGCCGAACGGTGAGTGTCTATGTGAACTGTGGACATGAGGTCTTAGGAAAGGAGGGCAGTCGTCCTGGGTGTACGGGGAGACATTTTTGGCGTTCTTTGAGTCATACCAACCTCTTGACCACGATGGAAACTGGGAAACGTCGATCTCGGGCTCGAGGTGTGATGTGGCATCGGAGTACGCGACTCGGGAGGAATCAATAAGCGAGCGATCGGGGTAAGGGATGGGACGGACAGGCGGTGGGGGAGGGAGAGAGAACGGACGATGTCGATATGGGGTTCTGGATGTCGGGGAGTGTGTATGAGACTGGGTTGAGAGGGTGCCACCCCGGGAGACGAGAGAGGGTAAAAGGGGAGTGGCAGGAGGGGGAGGTGGAGAGGCAAGTGTGTCCAAGTTACTTGAATGGGAAGGGAACGGTGGGTAGCGATCGTTTGTGCGTTGGCGTGCATGCAGAGTCTTTGCATAGTCAGCCAGGTCGAGGGCCTCTACTGAGACATCTGAGGGCTCTCTGGGTCGACGGTGGTATCGAGGATGCTCTGGAGTAGGGTTTTGATCCCAATAGTGATCATTAAATTGCAGATTAGAAGAACCTAGTTGATTTGGTGACCACGGACGACGAAAATGTGATACTGGCGGTGGATTGTCGAGGGAGAGAGGATCTGCATACATTAAAAATGTTAGTCGTTACAAGGACAGAGTGTTTAATTAGGTAATATAATGTAAAATAAATACGTTGACCAGGATTCGAACGACGTCACTGCTACTAGTA
>CEMM01322321.1:109902-127215 GCA_900068975.1 Hygrocybe conica | reverse complement strand
GTGCAAGAGATGGCGAAGCGGGGTGTGAGGATTGGATGGACGAGAGGTGGGGACTGTGGTGGGCCGGCGTCGGTAAATTGGGGCACGAGGGAATTGACATGGGCAATGAAACTCTTGGTGTCAGCGATGGATGCTTCGACAGATGGCTCGACATACTCTTCCGGCGAATGGCGGTCCATGTTGCATTTCTGAGGAAGATGTCAACGATCGTCTTATCATGGCATCTCTCCCTTACACCGACAAATGCTCTTTGACCTGGCGTGCTCACAAACGTCAATAAATTGCTGTAAGATCAACTCAAATCGAGTCGAATTCGTACCGTATTCATGCACGATTTCGGCCAGACGCTTGGTAGACTCAAGGTGTAAGGTGGCGTAATAACAGCATGTCGTTGTCTAACCAGATAAACTCAGCTGCTTGACGGGTTGGCATGAGAAGAAGCTCACACCAGAATTTATTATGCGCTTGACGACGGATCTGTACACCTCGTCCGCGAAACGCTCGTCGGCGAACTTGGCCTCCATTGGAAACGTTATCTTACTCAACCAATCAAGGAGCTGGTACTGCTGACCGCTGGTGAGAACGGTCAGACGTCGCGATACATCAAATTGGCATCCAGTAAGAAGTCATACTTGCCTCCCAATATTCGGAACCTGTGGCGCATGCTGCAACGGGATGGGCCAAGAATGCGTTTAAAAGACAAGGGGGGGAACGCACAGTATGCGTATCAATGAAGCCCGGGATAATGAATTCTCCGTCTGCAAGAACTACGGCAGTAGTCTCAGGACATCCCTTCTGTTCCAATACATCTTGAACCGCCGAAGCTGCGACGCCGTGCACCATCCACTCGATATTACCCTGTCGGGTGACCGCAATCAGGCAGTTCAGGAGCGTTTGATACAAGGCAGGCGAGATCGGATTGACGATGGACCCGTAGTAAACGGTCGAGATGGAGGCCATGATAGCGATTCACCAGTGATCTGCAGCTGTGGACGTGGGAGTGAGTGACAGGACGCCGACAGATCGGATAGATAACGAAAGTTATAGTACCTCCGTCGGCGCCGGCTATCTCCCTGTCGAAAAAAGTACAAGTCAGGACTCCTCGATGGACATCAGAGATGGCCGCGATGTTGTTGACCAGGGGAAATCTTGCATGTGGCTCTCACAAGGGTTGGGCGACATTCAAAAAGAGTACGTACTGTACTAACGTGAGATCGATGAGGGCTGAACTGTCAAGCGACCGGCGTTTATTTGAACGCGCCGGTAGAAATCGGAGGGAGTGGACATACTGACACCCACACAAGCCTGAGGTACCCGACTCAAGGGTTCGACAGGCCCCATCGCGTTGACCCCTCGAGTGTTGAGTCCAAACTAAGGTAGATGAAGACACCTCAATCGGAAGCCAAGTGAGCGCTTGCAATTGGTTGCCAGCATGTATTTGTTTTTTTACTGCCTCGAGGACATGGACACTCAGGCTACTGTCTTGTCGATTGCGAGTTCTTGTCGACGTTCACAATTGCATTGGCAGCTTCAATATAATTGTCGCTGTCACTTCACCTTGCACAATTCGTCGTCTTGACGATTCACGTCTTATTGACCTTGAATCACAGTGAGCGGGTAGTTATCGGGTCATCGCCGGGGAGCGGTCGTAGCTCGATCAGGTTGGGTCCATCATTCCCTCTACTTCGCTAACCCGTTTCTTTTTTGTACCCTCGATCTATACCGTACACGTGGACGTGAAAGTAAGCAGAGGAAACGAACGGAGTGCGCCTGTCTTGTACTTTAGCAACGAAGCTATTGTCTGGCGGATAGTCCCAGGGTAGTAGCAGCTAAGTAGCTAGAGTTCTGCGATCTGGCCGCGGGAGTAGATCTCACGCCTAGACAGTGTAGATTCTCCTATCAAGTTGTTTTTTTTGTGAGTAGTTTCCGGTGGATCCGCATGCCTCACGACGCCACTAGTGCTTATGGGAGTCGCTCTGATCAAAACTGCGGGCACTCGGCCTCCCGTTTGACAATATGATGAGAACCGAATGCTGATACTTACGCGGTGGCTTTCTAGACCTTTTGAATGAACTGATATAACTTGGGCGCTGGCATGAGAACTTTTCTTTGATTTCAATGTGGTAAACATCAATTACCTGACACGTATACAAACTTACTCCGTTTTTACGTTCGCTGCAAAGGTGTGCTACGAAATATTTGATTTTGAGTCAGAAACTGTGTAATGAAATACGTAGCAAGTTGTACGGAGGGTTTCGCGAGACGGGTCGCTGGATGGTTACTGTTGAAGCAGACGGCAGACCGAAAGACGCATCAAGGGGGGTGATAAATGTGAAGGTCGAAGAACAGGAATGCCATTTCCTATTTTGGGATATGCCTGTAAATAAATAAATAAATAATAAATTAAATTTAAAAAATACTTAAACGCCTACTACTCTCCTCCTCTCCTTGGTCACCTCCCACCACCTTCTCCCTTTGGCACTGCGTTAGGCAGCTGCACACCCTCTGCCGTTCATTTCTGCAACATATGCCCTCTCTCCGTCGCCCTCTCTCCTCCCACTCCGTCCGTTCATCGCCATACCCACCCGCTATGGGTCCCTCGGCCTCGCACAGACATAGACGCTCGTCTGGGAAGGAGACAGCCAGCAGGAGAGTTCTTGCGGATTTGGAATGGTGGTCGGTCGCCGACGGTCAGTGCGACATCGATGCCGAACAGGCCACAGATGATCACGACCAAGACACTTTCCCGTTCATACTTGACGGCCTCCGCCGTCCTTCTACCCCTGTCCTGGGAGTTTCTGAGAACACCAGGTTCTCCGTCTCGCCGCAGGTACGCGTGTTGAACCGCGTTTATGTCCTGTTTGCTCACATTTGTTTTCATAGACGCCTCTTTCACCCATTCCGTTCCCGACTCTCTCTTTCATGCCACAGACCCCGACACGCGGAACCCATGATTCGTCGTCCGTCGAGTCCTCTCCCGAGTCCATCACATTGCCTAGGCCACGCATCACGTTCGCGGACGTTGACTTGGACGCCACGTTTTTCACCGCATTGCCGTCCTTCAACCGGAAGAAACGCGTACCTTCCCTCACTTCCAACCGTGGTTCGTGGTTCACCGATCCCTTCTCTTATCACCTGGACGCTGCAGAGCCATACGACGGCTTGCCCGACCTTTCTGGGTCGCCCTTCTCCCACCTCAAGCTTCTCGTCTAGAGAAGTATATCAAAATCGACCGAAGAAAAACTTCAACACTCGTTCCCCACCAAATCGTCTCGTGACACGACGAATTTTCCCCATTCTATGCTCATCTTCATTCCTCACGAATATTTCCTGGTGTCATCTTCATAAATGTTTTTTTACTTTCTCGCCAACCACGCATCTCATCTTCATCGCATCTTCATTCCATATCCTTCTCATTTTTTGCATCCTTTCACGACATACGACCTGACGACGACGCATACATTGGAAATATTCTTTTTTTCCGAACCCTGGTGCCAAAGAACCTCATCCGTGCTCGCTATCAGCTATAAAATTTACGACAGCTTCACGTTCCTATTCACGCCACATCGTTCACGTCCACCCTGCGTTCTGCTTTATTCTTGCTTCCGAATCTTCTCTAATTTCACTGATATCACTGTAACGACTAGACATGCATGCATTCCCCTCTGCTTTCTGCGCCACTTCGCTGAAATTCAAATGACAATCGTGTTCTGCCTTGTTTCTTCGAATTCGGTACCCCAAGGGATGCTGTGCTCACACAAAAGAATCGCCAAAGAGATGAGCGCTTGATGAGCTCCGCTTGCTTAACCTTGTTCCAAATGGAATGTTGAAAGGTCCCGAACGCGAGTGGGACGGTCCCAAGTGAATTACGCCCCTGGTGACCGCGCTGGAGGCTTGTAGAAGTCTTGTAGAGCGTCCCGCAAGGTACGAGATCGGAGAATTTGAGGGAGATGAAGGCACGAACTTCGCCGGGTACAGGAAGGAACCACGTTGCGTGATGTCGAGCGCGCCAGGTTATGGAGCTGCAAAAAGGATCGGGTACCCGCAGGAATGCCCTCGCACTAGCCAAGAGCGACGTCTGATGACGCGATTCATCTCTTCATTCCTGCAACGACGGACGGTCCAGCTACTTTGCTCCATCGGGCGGGTGCAAAAGTCCCATAACGCAACTCGCCTGACTCCGCATCAAGCGGTAGCATCGTTCGTGAAATTTCTTTGATCGGCGAAATACCAGGCGGGGGCCCTCGTTGGTGCATCATATGGCTCGGGATAGCCGGTGGTAACGCGCTTGCGTAATGGAGTGGCTGGGGCGGCGGCGGCGGTTGACTATGTCTGGTTTTCCACGCGTTGCGTATTGCATTAGACCTCGCTAAAAGCTGAGGTAGTATGGATATCAGCACACTTCGGTCACAACGCCAAGCTCAAGTTACCCACCGCATCCCTCTCCACACCATCCGAAACACTCTGGATAATGTTCTCGACGACTGATCGGTGGTTTCCATTCGGCTTGTCGTCCCTAAATCGCATCATCCGCCAATGCGAGACATCTTGGTCCCAATGGACTTCCACAATGCGGTCGTCGTACTGTTCACCTGTGGATTTCATCCTGCGCCATATTCAATACCAGTCAAAATGGAAGGATAAGAGGAAAACTCACTGTTCCCACTCGGTATCATCAACATACATTTCATCGTACTCTTCATATTTGGGCCGGCCTCTCTCGTCCCCGCACCAGACGTGCAAAAGAAATTTTGGTTTCGCGTGGAAATCCGGTTGGGACGGCAGGGATGGCAGCGGTGGGAATCGCAATATTAGTTTGAAATCGATGGAATTTTCCGAAGGGGGTTTCCACTTTAATCTGGGGAAGACATCAATCAAAAACAAGAGCGTGGCGGTGCCAATTCTTGACGTACATATTGTGATCGCCTCCTGGCGTATAAGGCGAATTGACACATGTGTATATGAGACCATCATTGCCATGTTGGAGCGCGGGAATGTCGACAGCAAATATCTTCTCCACATGGTAGGAGAAGCTGATCTCCTTGACCTTGATACTGCATCGATGTGAAATTTAGGGCAAATGACCAAGCGGGCGACGGGGACAGAACGCACTCGAAAGGTTGATGGTCTGCCATGCGGGGGTGATCTCGTATCATCCTCGCGTATGGTTTGTAGAACCAATCCATCAGCCGCTGATATGCCATGAGCTGACAGAACCATCATCTTCCAATAGATAAGGAAACATACCCCGTATCGCTTATCGAGAGTCTTCTGCATGACGTTTTGATCATCTACAACCAGGCAGTCGAAAGCCAAAAGTCGCAGAGTCCTCTGCATGTAGGCAGTTCACCTTAGCCGTAGATAGAGAGACGTAGCGCCCATACACGTACCGTCGTCGTATGTGGATCGACATCCACGACTAATTCCCCATCCACAATTGTACTCCGCAAGGGCTTTGTCGGGTCTTCGTGATGAGGGAAGAACAATCCGGTAAGCTGCCGATACGTGTTGTGGCGATCAATCTGTTCTTGTTCACGACCAATCGCAGCATGTGATGTGAAGGCCTTGCACGTACGATGTAGGTCATCTGGCCGGTATGGTTCGTCAGAATGAAGAACAGGACTCGAATCCCGTCCGATTTCTCGCAAACCCAATAGCTACTCCGACGCAGTGCAACAAGACTCAGATTTAGATAATGCAAGAATCGAGAAGCACACACTCTAACTGTTCCAACTTGTTCAAGTCGGAAGAGCCAAAACTGACAGGTTGACTGCCTGGAAATCTGGTGATACGCTGGTTCAAAGAGCAACACGCGGAGTAAACGCAATGGCACACCTCTCATGCTCTAAATTACACAATCTCGCGACCTGCCCTTTGAGCCACACCTCCTGTTCCGAACGGTGCAGAACCAGACTGCCCGGCAGCTCAGGGATGGCAGTCATTTGGAGTCGATCGAAGTACGGATTACCTAATCATCTCAAAGGAAAATAAAAAGGATTTTTTTCTCTTCATAAGTGCTACAAACTCAAAACGGATGGAAAGGACAAAAAATCGTAGTGGATTCGATAGATCACGCTCATCGATCTTCAGCCCATTCCTGTTGGAAAAGAGAGGCGTATTGTGAGGTCAACCGTGTAAAGTGGCGCCACGATGGACTTACGTTCTCCTTTTTGATCTGAGCCTGCACAGCAAAAAATTATAAGCATCCAATAGACTTGACGTGGTCACGCAAAGCTTACCTCCTCCTCTGGGGTGAAGTCGTTGACGATGTTGAACAACTTACGGATTTCCTCCGGGGTTTTTCCCTTGATCATGTTGGCGACAGTCTTGCAGCCGACATCGCTGGTGGCATTGGTTGTTAGAAACAAAGGGGGCTATAACGAGTGAGAATGACTGTACAGGAGAGACTTGATGTCGAGATAGTTGGCAGCTAGAATGATCTCAAAGAGCATTTCCTGGTCGACGTTGATGAACTTCTGGTCCCACTCGCTGATATCAGTTGTGCGCTTGCGGGTCTCATCTTGATTTTGCTCGGCATCAGGGGGAGGCAGAGGCTCGCCACGATGATGTTCGCAGTACTCTAAAACCTTAGCCGACAATGACTCAGTACTCAGGAGTGTTCGTCAGGTTATCGCACAGATGAGAAATGCATACCTTCTTCAGTACGCTGGAGGAAACGTTAGGTAACGGGATTGGCTGGTCGCTTTCACCGACGTCTGAGACACGATGAGCGTGCTGGTTACAGGAGGTGCGTGGCGCACGAGGCGTACTGACCTTCGAGCATGTTCTTGATGAGCACGCTACGCTCGACGACATCCTTGTCGGCGTGGAACTGTTCGTTGTCGGAAGTGACGAGGAGAACCATTGTTTGAGTTGTGATGATGGTGGTTGGAAGGAAAGATGTGGTTGGTCACTGAGCTTGTAATTGATCGTTTTTGATGAACCAGCAATGATCCTTTTCTCGTTCGTCAAAGGACCACCAAGAAATCCATTTCATTTCATAGGTATTATAATCTAATCGAACGGTCTTCGTGCCACCTTTGACGCCCATTGTTCAGCTCTCGGGTCCGTGCGAACAGCAACAAAGCGTGCGGGTGGCACAGTTCACAACCACGGAGGCTCACCTGGCAAAAGACTCGGCCTGAAAAAATTCTCAGGTGCGTGGGGCCTTATTCTTCGTTTGCATCGCCATTTCTTGAACGTCTGATCGCTGCCAGACCAAGCCGTCATCCCGGGCAACATCATTGTCCGGCAGCGCGGTACCCAGTTCCACCCAGGACCTCATGTTCGTGTTTTAATTTGCGAACCGGCCTCGTATCTCCCTCTGACCAAACCCTCAGGTCAAAATCGGTCGAGATCATACCATTTACGCGACTGCACCAGGGTTTGTGCGCTTTTACAAGGAAAAATGGTTGAGCGGCCATCGCAAATTCGTCGGCGTCGTACTCGAACGCGGCGAAAAGCTGCCTCGAGATGAGACAATCTTTGGGCGAAGTCGTCACCTTGCCCTGGTCAATCTCAACAAACCCGCACAACTTCCAAGTTCGTGAATGCCACCGACAGGGATGTCACTAGTGACCTGTACCAATCCGCCTGCGCAATCCACATAAACCTACGGCATATCTGTACTGGTAGAAGGATGAAAGAATATTCCTCTTTCCTTGTGAATGTTCAGTGTTGACCTGGGAACGGTCTCCAAAACTTCCGATGGCCAGCATTCTCACCCTCCAGCCAGTCAAACCTTCCGGTGACCTTTGATAAAGCTCGTCTACCGACCTTAGCCCTCGTAGACTAAAAGCTGCACCGTGACAGATATTCCTGCGGAAGTTGTTCTTCTACGGGCTGCCCGTGAAGTCCTCGAGTCGACCACGTCATGGAAACCTGGCAAGATCTATGCTAAACATAATGTCAAGTCTTTCTACACCCCGACTGGATCGGGGGGCACACCTTGGCATTGCAGAGTGAGCGAGCATCTTGCAGACGAGGTAACGTTCGATGAAATATGGGACAAGATTGGTGGTCCCGACAAGGCAATTAACGAGAAGGAGTGGGTCCCATTTCTTCTGGTTCTGCACCTGAAATTCCTTTAGCTTGCTACAGATTCATACCAGAGATTCAGAAGGCGACGTTAATCAAGTCAATCTCAACCACCCAGGCAATATGGTCCAACTATTACAAGTTTCCACCGCCAATATCTCCACGGGTCTTCACGGTCCTGCAAGTCACCCACTTAGAATCGGATGAGCATGGTCATCGCACTGGGTGTGTACTACGCTTAATTTCCTGGCATATTCCATAACAACCCAACTTGAAACTATCAGGATCGTGGTCTCCCTTCCCGTCAATCTCACCGAGGATGAAGATCTTGCCAGTTTAGAGGAACATGGAGTGAAAGGCCGCTATGTGAGCGCTGAACACATCAAGGAACTCGGACGGGACCGTGTTGAGTGGCGCATGGCGACCTCCAGCACGCCTGGAGGCAGCATCCCGAGCTTCATCGCCGAAGCCAGCATAGCTGGCTCCATCGCGAAAGTGGGTCAAAGATTTGGCTCTTGATTCAGACTCATCCTCTCTCCGTGGTTTGCCCAGGATGTCCCGCATTTCATTGGATGGTTACACGCAAAACATCCTCGTCAAGTGTAGTGGCATCTATTGTTACACCTTTTGAGTGTCGCAATTTTACATTTATTGTACAGTACACACCACCCCATCTCCGAGCTTATCCATTCTTTTCAAGCCAACTCCAGATATCGTTCAACTGAAAGAGCCCAATGAGATAATAATTGAGTCAAATGTCTTGGAAAGGCTCACTCTCCCAGTTTGTGACAACGGCGTTCCAGGTCTTGACCTCATGCTCTCTCGTTCCACCAAAATGATCTACAAACTCATCACCGAATATTTCTCGTGCGATGCTTCCAGTTTTCATCATCTCTTTTGTTGCAATCTCCAATGATGTGGGTAACATCTTGATCTGTGATGCCGGAATCGACACATCTAGCAACATGGAACTTGCGGGTACGACACACCTTGCCAATGATTCTGTCTTCGGGTGTAAAGTGGCTGATGGGGGGACCAGGCAGGACCATCTTCCCTTTAATTCCTCTCAGACCGAGCAAGAAAATGGCGCTCAGCGCAAAGTATGGATTCATGTCAGCCCCAGGGACACGTATCTCAAACCGAGTCGCTGCTGGTGGGACGGAGGGTGGTGAGATTATTCGTATCGATGCTCCTCGTGAGTCATAGCCATAGGTAACGGCATTGGGGGCCCAGAAGGTTTCTCCGGCGATGAGCCGTTTGTAGCCGTTGATCGTCGGCACCAACTGCTTATTGATTCAGCAAAAGGTTACAGGAAAGTTGACCACTGACCGCTGGCATCACTGAAATCCATGACAGGCTCGATCAAGATAGTCATGCAAAGGTCAAGTGGCACACCTTCCGCAAGTCCATCTAGGACACCAGCCAAGAACCATTCTGCCTCCTGGCTAATGAATTTGGTGTCGTCATAGGCGGCATCAGCTCTGCCTAACTTTATGTTGTCATCCAATAAGGCGAATGAGTTCTTGCCATCGGCATTGCGCAACGATACGTGGATGTGCCTGCGAGAGTCAGTCAAATTCTGATTCGGAACTTCTCATGGCAGCTTGCTGCTGACCCGCTGCATCCAGGAAGCTACGGCCAAAACGCAGACAACGAATGCTGGTAAATGTAGGCCAGGGGAAAAGTCCAGCACCACTCACATTATTCCATGGCTTTGCCATGAAACTAGGAAGTACGCCATGCTTCATTCCTATACTCTTTGCTAGATATTTGAATAGTATCGCATTATCTGCCATCCTCATAGCGTTGTTGTATGCCAAGGCCGTCTCGAAGACTCCCGGACCAGTTTCAGTATCTGAGCAGTCGACAGTGAGCGGGGAGCGACGATCGGAATGCACAGTTCAATGAACGTACGGTGCCCTTCGATTTGTATACCGAATTTCAGGCTTTCGTCAAACAGGTCTTGGAAATACTGCTTGTTCATTTGAGTGCGGAGAAGTGAATAACCGTGCACTCCAGGTGAAAGCATCACGAGACGTCCAGTGTGAAAGCCAATGTTGCAAGTGCTTACTCCCAGGTGTCAAGGGCTGTATGTCAGTGAATTTCTTTTTGGCGAGCGTATCCGGTGTTTCTAGTAGAGTTGCAGACCAATACGACCCATTAACTGTTGCTGAAACTTACCTTTGAAATTGAAGTACTGTCAGGGAAAAGAGTAGCATGAGGCCAACAAGAAATCTGCCAACAATACGAAATTGCCTCGTATTCGACACCTGCGATGCACTCTCTTCCTATGTCGCAAACCAGTTCCGTGGCTCTTTTCAATACCCCGCGTGGGTCAACGGTAAGAGGTTCCATGGTATCTGGGTCAAAAAATGAGACCAAAAAGAATGGCACATCGCCCTCCCAAGGTATATATCGCATTGTTGAGAGATCGACAGCAGCGATTACGTCGCGATAACCGTTGGCTCTGTTGGAGATGAGTAATTCAGGGGTATAGACCGCATCGTGGATATCCCAGCCACTGAATTATGGGCCTGAGGTCACGTAGTCATTCAGCGTTGTTGATTTCTGATTGACGTACAATATAACACTGCAGAATCCAAAGCCTCCCGAGGACGCCGCACTGAGGAACTTGTCCCAGGACTGCATGCGCCGCTGAGTTTTAGGCTTCGAGGACCAGTACCGATCAGGGATGCTCACCATATATTTACCGCGAAGTACACCGTCGACTAGCGGGAGGGTGACATGTCAGATACTGTAATGGACATCCAATCACGTCATACCATCGATTCCTATACGGGTGGGTATAAATTCTATTACTTGATATTCCTTGAAGTTGTGGTCCTCACCTGCAACTTTCACTTTTGTAAACTCGCGTTCCTTCAGATATTGCAGTGATACAGTAGTCATACTGTGGTCGGTGATCACGTGTGCACTGATGATCCTTCAGACCCCTTCCCCGATTTCTTCGTTAGCCTACGCAGGCGGCCACCTTTTCGCAGGCTCTGGTAAATCGCCATGATATCACCACCGCTTTCAGACCCTGATCAGAGTTCCAGATGATGGTTCTATGCGAGTCTACGGGCAATCGAGTCCCAAAGTGCTGAAGGCCATCCGCGGTCTAGGCTCGGAAATATCCTCCATTGTGCCAGTGCATACAACCCAGAAGGAAATCGGAGACGTGTGGCTAGCTTGCGGGCAGCGTGTGAGAGTGGTCATGGCAGTCTTCTTCCGAGTGTCCAATTTCTTTCCAGGTTCTGTTGTTCGATATGGACCTAACAAAACTAATTATGTCACCTGCTGATGCGCAAGCTATCGTTGAGCTCTGCAGCGAAAAGGATGATGTCTTGAATGAAGTGCGTTACAACTCTCCGCAATTGTTCCAGACTGATACCTATCAGCTAGCTTGCCCTAAGCGATGATCAAAAGCATCTCGCATTTACTCAAGACTCTGGTCTTGTAGGGGTCGTGCATCTCGACACGAAAGTCGTATCGAGGATGACGAAAAAGCATAGCAGTGTGCGTCGGCGTGAACGGCACTTCGCAAATGCTGAACATGACGGGTGACAGCTTCACAGATCTGCAGTACTGTCTCATTCATTCCAGGCCGTTCAAGTGAGCTCGTGAGTGGAGGTTACGACCACGCACTGCTCCACTTCAATTTCAGCCGAGGAACTTTACTCTCAGAGCGCAATCTCGGTTCGTTCTGTCGAATTATAACCTGCTGATGGTTGTCGAAAGTAATTTCAGCGGGGTCCTCATCTGAAGAATTGAGCACCCCATTATTCATCACGGATGTGGCAATCTCCTCGAGTGGGCTCGTAGCTGCTGGCGTCGCAGACGGCCGGTTATGGATTGGTCTAGGAGGTCAGAAAATCTCAAACCCTCCAAGTAAAAAGAAGAACATCAAATGGCATGGCTTACGCGAGGAGGATGAGCTCTTTGTCAGACTAGCTGAAGGACCAATTGTTGTACTGTCAGTTCAAGTGTTCAATCCATGTACCCTTGCGAATTGACACTCTTGCAGAGCCTTCATTGATTCTGCAATGCTTTTATTCTGCACATTGCTCGGAAAGACAGTTCAATGTCGCATTCATCCTGGTGATAAATTTACTACCCCGAACGTAGAGGTCATTTGGACAAGAGAGACGGAGCATGTCGCAAAGGTCAATGCGTTGACCGTGAACGAATCCTGTGTAACGATTGGCGGTTTGGATCAACAAGGTCGAGGACGCATTGAGATTTGGGATAGGGACAAAAATTGAAGGCAACTGCATTCAGTTTCGCGATTGTGCATTTGAGTCAGTGTGGTTTGCTCGTTTTTCCTTCGCTTCCTCTCGCTCCATTTCAACTTGGAGCTGATTGATCCGAGCTATATATCGAGCTCTGCTCTGCTTTAACAAGGTGAGATAAGCGTCATCAGAAAGTTTTTGAAGGCCAAAAGCTGCGAAGATCCGTTCGAAAGTTGATGGCGGGACTGGTTCCGCTTGATGGAACTCTCCAAGTGATCGGGCAACCCATTTTAATCTGAGGATGCCAACCTCATTGTACAACAATTGCAGCATAGTGCAGGCGAAAGCACCTGTAGTTGTTCCAGGCAAGATGCCCCGTACACCGGCTGCGGGATATCAACGGGAATGTTCTTAAGACAGAGGAGGCCGATACTCGCCTCTGATTGAATGAAGCAGACCTCCCGTTATGCCACCGCTGATACAGCTGTCGAGCAGATGATTCATCCGCAGGGCGGACCAGGTCAAGGAGTCAGAGGGTATCTCAGGTGATTTCATTCGAGCCAATGGTAGTGTTGAGGCCAATGCTGGGGTTACAGCATATTCCCGAATGGCTGGACACGAATACCATTATAATCATGTTTGGGTGAAAAAAAGAATACATACAGAAAAAGGTAGCAGAAGCTATTCCAGTGTTGAGTGCGGCTGAAGCGGCCAGGAAACCTGGAGATCGTCCGTTACTGTGCTTGAAAGCGCCATAAATCCCTGTCCCAATCGCACTCGCTGTCGCTGAATGTTCCAATTCGTTAAAATGAAGGACTCTGAGAAGGATTCACGCGGACGGACTCGCATGCAATGATGGTGTACCGAACAACCCTTTTCACTGGCCGTTCCTCGTCTCCCATCTGGGTGTATGCGCCCCGAAACAAAGGTTAAGTTAAAGGTTGACCTGCTGACAAATTAGCGAACCTGAACATGCGATCCAGGTCAGGTCCAACTCGCGGCATGCAGCTGCAGCAGAGCGCTCACCAGTCAAGGTCAAGCTGGCTTTCTCGCGCTTTTTATTAACCACTGAATTGTCGCTAGCAGCTACGTATACCCCCCACAGCCATGTCAACTGGGCGACGCGACTGGAGTGTGATTGTGCCCGCAGAGATCTGGCTCGATATCTTCAACTGTGCAACATGGATCCCTGGTGCTCTCGACCTCTCTGACCACGGCGCCATCGCTTTGTTTACCACCCAGGATTCATATTCTAGGCATGACGTCATCCAATCAGCCATACAAGTGAACCTGTCCATCAGCCTTGTTTGCAGGGCCTGGCATCCACTCGCGCAGGAATTTATGTTTCGGTACATCTCAATCGAGTCGGGCGACCAAGTAGAGCGTTTGGAACGTCTCTTACAAGGCTTTGACTGCCACCCTCGTCGTAATTCCTCACCTTGTCGATGGACTCGTCGTCTGGAGATATCCGTCCCAAATTGTTCTCCGTGGACGAGTTTGCATACCGCTTCACTCCTCAGTGTCCGCAAACGATGTTCCAACCTCGCTATTTTTTCCACAGCCTTCTGTCAAGCGCAATCCTGTTATTTTTGTGGAAACGTCGGCCACATTCTTCAGCATATATGTGCAGATTCGTGTCTAAGAAGACTCGAGCTGAAAGATTCTCAATTAACGGATCTATCCCTGTTCAATATTCTGGGACCCTCGTTGGAAATACTTTTCATTGGCCACTCTCCCACCGCGTCACCTACCGCCAAACGGCTTGCTCCTCGTTTGCCAAAGCTTCATACATTGGTCACCGGTTTTGCCGTTTCGTGTGGTCAAATGATGGAATGGGAGATGCCTTCTTTGCGAGCCTTGAGTGTGGACAATGAATCTGGCCTCAAGTCCTTCTTGGCACGAGTGGGACCTCATCTACGATTCCTCGTACTTCACAATCCGTATCTCCTTGTACCTTCACTCGTTCGTTGCCCACAACTTTACCAAGTCGACATTGAATTCCACGACATCCAACCCGGTGATGCGGAGCATCCATTCGTCACGCATCTCGCAGACGCAAAGAAGCATACCTCGATTCGTTCTATCATTCTCAGAAATCTCGTGTCCCGTCGCGCGTACCGATTGAATGATTTACAACATCGAATTGCGGATATTTTATATCATATCTCAGGCGCTACTTTCCCCGCTCTTGCATCCATTTGTCTCATTCCGTTCCTAGATGTTGGAGCCATTCAACTTGGGTTCCGAGAGGTGCTCGGTGCATGGATCTCTTCTTGTGAGAATCGTGGCATTCGGGTTCAACATGGTCACTATGGAGACAGCAGCGCGACTTGGCAGCAATTAACTGTTGGCTGTAGTGGTGTTGTCACATCGTTCGTCCTCTCATGGTCCGTTGCAATTGCGCGACTTACAATGCGAACACTCTCCAGTGACTGGTCTTGACATTCTTGCTATCACTCCGTCGTTTTAAACTTGTCTGGTGGTGCCGTTTTCAAACAGGGTCCAAAGGCTTAATGTGTCGTGATTAAATTACACGCGTCGTGGGTTACGATAGAGTATCGCGTACGAAACTCAGCGTCCCGAGTGATGAGGCAATCAGCTCCAGTATCCTCCGGCTTTCCTTTCTCTGAATCTCTCTCAGTCTCGTCAGTTCTTCTTGAAGCTCCGGGTTTTCCAGGATGACATCAGCATGTATCCGGAGGAAGACATTTTGAAACGTTTGCACTGCTTCAAAGTCGCGATGGGATAGTAGCCGTTGGATAAGAGCAAGAATGAATAACTGCAGACTCTCCAGGGTATCCAATAACCGCAACTCCAGATCAATCGCAGCTGGGGATAAGGCTTTGATGAAAAGGAAAAAATCCTCATCTAATAACTTCGCGTCAGTATTTTCCAGCCGTGAATGCGGCAACCCACAGTTTCCATTGGGATCAGCGTCAAATAATTTTTGATGGAAGATGCTCTCCGATTTGGCAGGAGCATTCCGTAACTGACGGTCTGCGGTCGTTGATTTCTCACGGGTTTTCTTCTCCACGACGGCGAATCGCGTTTCGATTCCTGGGAGTGTCGGAAGGAAAAATGGAGCTCGCTCTGGGACCTTTGGGGGCTCCTTCGGCTTGTTTCGTTGCTAAAAGCGGTAATGATCAAAGCCCCCTGTACTCATGCGTCAAAGCCACGTACTTGTATCACCTCGAGATTGAGCAGGGATTGCCACCGCGAACGTGGTAACAGCGTGAGAGTGATGAGATCTCCAGCAAGTTGCGGAGGTGTCGAGAATGCATCAGCCTGCGTTCCTTGTAAGGCCGATATTGAGGAAACTGCCAGGGCATGTAAGAGAAGCGAGACGCGATGAAAGGATACGCCACCAACCATCATCGACAGACTCCTCCAGGGAGGGAAGTGCGATATCCACAATGTCATCGTCCCGGATGCTCTGAAATGATATTTCCGCGTATTGCGCTCGGTTTGCCCTGCATAGGGTCGGTTCACAAGATAACGAAGACGACAAGTCAATCTCACCATAGGTATACACCAACGCTTTCGACGTGAGCCGTCGCCAGAAAATCGTTCGCTGGCGAAAATGCAATGCTGGAGGCAACGCTTGAGGTGCGAAACGCGTCAATTAGGCGGCCTGTGGGGACATCAAATGTCCGAATGATCGAATCCAACGAACTAACCACCAGCCATCTTGAATCTGGGGAGAAATCCTAAGCATCTGTGAGTCTTGAAATGCAACCTCGGATGAAGAAGACGGGTTCACGATATCAAGGACACGTCCGCTGAAACCGCCAAGTTCCCTGACGACTCGTTTCGTCTCAATGTCAAGTATGCGCACCAGCATATCGTCACAGACAACCGCGAGCAAACCGCTTTCACGGTGGAGCAGAATGGAGACGACGGCCGCGTTAAGTGTTACCGTATGTTCCAGCTTGGCGGAATGGAAGTCGAAGAACTACCAGGAATACTTTCAGATGCAATCTCGCACACAAGGCGCGACCCCCTACATTAACAGTTCCATCAAGAGTACTTGCAATGACAAAGCGATTCAAGGAGTCGGACGCGAGCCCAGTGATGCACCTCTCTCCGCTTTTCTTGGAACTGGAATTGCGAGAAACAGTTGCCACTTCTGCTGGAGGTAGGCCGACTTTGAAAGCTTTACGTTTGATGCCGGACTGCATGTTCCACATGTATATTTCACCAGTAGACGATCCTGCGATTCCAAAGTTGCCACAAGCCGTCACGCAGACTACCTGTCCCGCCAGGATATGGTGTGATTGTTATTGAGAGGTCCTTCTGGGAGGCAAAATGACCCGACCTTGACGGAACCTACGGTCTTCTTTCCTTTCCCTTCCGCAAAGCCGAAGCTGTGCTGCCCCAATCTTTTGTTGAGCGTGGTCCAAGATCGAGCAAACGTTTCGTCTGTATGAGCAGTCAAGATGTTATCCCAGTCCTTTGCGCGAGTGGAGGAGGAGGCAATTGCAGTGATGGGAGGAAATTTCAGCGATGCGAGTGGAATAGATAACGCTGTCGCTTTTTTAGCCAAGGATCCTGCAACCAACGGTGAATTACACGGTATCAAACATCGACTAGGGTAAAGCCGACCTTGCGACATCTCAAAAGAGCGCGAATCTCTCACGATGGATGTGCAGCGTAGACTGCGGTCCCTCGACGCAGTGAGCAGTTGTTTTCCGTCATTTCCGTAGTATCGTATCAGATGTGGTGGGGCCTGATGGCCTGAACGAAACTTCAACAGGCGAGGTGGAGCCGTCGGCGAGTCGAAAAGCCATTGCTGTGTTTCAATCGGGATTGTATTTATAGGGTAATGAAACAAAAAGTACAAGGGACATACCTTGACACTATTATCCTCCCCAGAACTTATCAGAATGGGTTGTCCGGGGACCCACTCTACTGCAGAGATTGCGCTATCGTGTGCTCCCCGTAAAACATGTAGGAGACGCCCGCCCGCATTAAGATCCCATATAGCAATGTGACCCGAGGACGAACCCGAAGCGAGGATGGGTTGCCCATCTGGAGAGCGAGCAAT
>CEMM01322321.1:86861-102016 GCA_900068975.1 Hygrocybe conica | reverse complement strand
TTCCTGCTAATGCCAGTCAAGGAATGTATGCACGTACGAACAACAAATATGTATCTGTGCCTGTAGTAATCATGGTACAATGTTAATGGAACATAAGTTAGGGCGTTTCAGGAAAGCACACCGCACGACGAATTCTGGCCATCGCTGTCTGCTCATCTCTCCGGGCCCCCAGGCAAGCCGTCAATATAATGGGACACGATATCAAAAAAGGTCCACAGCAGTCCATGCGTGGTAATGCTCCGCAGCGCGCTCACACCGAGCCCTTGATACAATCTTGCGATCCCCGCGAGTAATGGTTTAGGCTGACTGGGGTTGGGGCCTGTGCTCATGGTCGGTACACCAAATTTCGAAACATATGACTCGGTCCCACCTCGTATCATTCGACGGAGAGACTCAGACACACCCCTGTACGGTTCTCCGGCAAGAGCGCGCTGTTGGACCTTGGTCTTCACGCTGATGGAGCATATCATGAGCCAGATCTCGTTGTTTGTCAACTTGCACCTACACGTCCATCTGCTGAACATTAGCGAATGACGTTATGAAAAAGAACTTTGGTTCGTACAGGATAGATAAGTGCCCAGGACGTCACACCGGCCAACGAGCCGGACAAGAACGGGACCAAAGATGCATGGATGGGTAGCCATGCAGGCGTCGGACCTTGCTCTCCCGAGCGATGCCGACCCAACAGATGTCGCATACCGTCATATTCAAGAAAGTAGAGTGCCGTGCCAGATGTGTCACGCACTACGCAAGGTCATCGACACGAGCTTGGTAAAAACTAAAAAAAGAGGTCTCACGTAGATGAAGACGAAATCCAGTATAGAGACCGGCGACGCCGTTGGCTCTGAAGATCTCCTTGACAGCCTCGAGGGTGCTTGGGGGTTTCACGAGATGAATACCTTTGCTAGCCGCGATCGTGTACTCAAGTTGCCGTCGGACCTGGCTTAATTTAGCGAGGAGAATCGACCGAAGGAATTCCACTACGACAAACCTTGACCAGCTCGAAGGCTAACCGATTTGCCAGCACGTCAGCAGCAAATCACTGGTGAAGGGCAAGAGTTGGGTGTGACGTACGAGCACAGCCAACAGAAATCAAGGCCCCCGCCACTGCACCGCTGATGCCACCCGTCAAAGCGACATCGGCGACACGATCCCGGCTCAGGTACTCGTAATTGCGCATGAGTTCCTTGGTGCGATTATAGATGGTGAAAGACGCGGCGCCTTCCGAATTTCTGTTCAAGAGACCGGGCCAAAGGTGGAGGTGCGACGACTCACGAGTGAATGATATGGTGGTCAGCGGTATCCACAGGCCACGGTAGAAGCCAGTGATGCCTTCCTCGCGATAGATGAGCGCGGCCAATTTCGGTACTGTTATCGGCGTTTTGGTGGTCTGCAACCTCGATTTGAGCGAGTCCAACTGAGATGGAGCGTTTTAGAAGGCGGGAGTTGGAAGATGGTGGTGCATACAGGATAGCCAGCAAATGTGGATATATAGCTCGCGGTGAGGGCACATACGACGGCCTTGTTGCCTGGAAAGCGCGTTGAGATGGTTGTCCCTGCAGCGAAGGGCAATCTTACGTCGTAACGCCTCATGGAGCGAGGTCGGGTCATACAGATGGTTGAATGATCTACAAGTCCGGGGTTGTGAGAACAACGACGAAAAAAAAAGGAAAAAAAGGCGAAGCTGGCTCGTGTACCTTTGTCCATCCATGAAGCGCCTTTACTGGGCCTGCCGACAGTCCAGTTTCGTGCTGTGCACGGAGGGAAAGAGACTGGTGAATGTGGCAGCCTGGCAGATGGGATGGACGGAAAGTGGATGGACACCGGTGCACGCCCCTGTGGAGATCACTTGACTGGGCCTACGGGTACAGTACATTTTATCATAATATATTCATTAGCTAGAACCCACCCAGCCTCTTCTTCACCGTCTTCTTCTTGTTTCCCAACAAACGACCACCATAAACACCAGGGACAGTCTGTGTGTTCGCCATATCGGGTCCGACGTCCGTGTTCCGATCGGCAGCTGTAGGATCGTGTCGGGTTGGTGATCCTTGTGATAGACTCTTGAACGCCGTCGCTCTTTCCGAGTCTCTGGAAGAGATCATCTTCGGACCTGACCGGAGGCTCGACAGAGCTGCAGGCGGTGGTACTTTTGCTACCGAAGTCGTGGATTGTGCCTCCACGAACGATTCGCTGTACGGGTCGCTGTGTTCATAAAGATTCGGATCTGCTCCTACCTCCCATTCATTCAGAAGAAGTCGAACTCCAAGCGGTAGGGTTAACCTCTCCGACGAAGACTGAATTGGATCTCCGTCATCCTGCTTCCCACTGGGTTGCAAAAACCCGAACCGAACCCGGGGTGGCTCGTCGTTCAGAGATAGCGCTTCCGTGGCACGAGACACACTATCCAGCCCATCACGATCCACAATCTGCGATTTCGCGAATGATCGAGGAGAATATATCCGCTTAGAGAGTGCCAAATCAAGTGCAAGCTGTTCCCGAGCGTGCGACTGCCGTCTGAGCAATTCGGGTTCCGCGTTCTGGTGCAAGGAATCATATTTCCGAAAACTTTCGGCGGAAATATCAGAGCCTTCAGGTAAGTTCATGTGATGCAGCATGGTTGGAGATATGTCGCAACTCCAAGGAGCGTCTTCTGCCAGCTTGTCGATGCCCAACCGTCCCTGAACGAGAGCGCGATAACCTCTTGTAGAATTGATAGCACACTGTGTAAAGAAATCAGATCTCGAAGGCTCTGTCGGTTCTCGTCCAGAGCGAAACGCAATATCAAATCTGCGGAATCATTCATCGGTCAGCAATAGTACAACACGGACGGGGAATTTCTCTCACGTCGTTAACATAGTGTCAACTTGGCCATCCGTCATTTGCCAAAACAAGGGAATTTTCTCGATGCTTTCGTAGACGACCTCGGGATCTCGTATTCTGCCCCACTCGACGTCGCCGTCATCGGATTTGAATAATTCTAGCGCGTTTGAGAGGCAAGGCCAAAGAAAAGACAAGGCTAACGCATACTTTCATAAACACGTTGAAAGTCGATGTCGACGTCGATATCCTGTGCATCGAAGGGATCCAGCTCAGGGATGAGTTCAGCAGCACGACGTTGCATATCTCGAATGCCGTTGGACCAACGGACATCGAGACAGGATTCGGAGAGTTGATTGTTGTCTCCTTCGACAGTCAAGCTCATATCCACGGAGTAGATGCTACCTTGTTCGTGCATCCGAAATAGGGTGCTGCTGCCCTTATTGCAATGAACAGGATGTTGGAGTACGACCTGAGCGATGTTAGCGCCATCGTGAATTGGAACATTCTGCAGACAATACGGTGCTCCATTGAATTGAAGCAGATTGTTGTGCGAAGCGGAGACATCATACACCGTCACTAACCCATTCCTCCGGGAGGTGAGGAACGTGAAAGGAGCTATGCGGAAAGCGTGAGAAAGGGAGGACATCAGCCAGAGCGCGTTGATACGTACTGGCCAGGTTAACCGTCTGAATACTCAGAGAACGATCGAACTGTCGGCCATGCTTGAACCCAAGAAGAGGTCGGGCAGGGGAACGCTCGTCAAACCATAGAACCTCTGAAGTTGATACCAGTCGTAAAAGGTGGTCGCTTCGAACATCTTCAATAGCAGTGAATACCCCATCCCTGAGAGAAAACAGATCTGAAGAGGTATTTTTGCTCTTTCCAGACGTCAACAATCCTATTTTGGTTGCGTAAACATGCTCACCCGTGAATCTAACAGTCTGAGGGTTGAACTAGATGCCAATAGGCAGTGATGGCCTGACGGCACAAGGGAAAGTCTCCAGAAGCCATCAGCCTCTCGATTCGATTGCGAATCTGAGGAGTACAGAGGGTGGCTGAGAGCATCGATGCTAGAATACCGTGATTTACAAATAAATTTGAGATGCGCACGTTTTCACTCTTTCGTTATGAATGCCTGAACTGTAAACATCTCCTCTGTCATTTACGACGATACCAGTTATTGGCTGAGAATGTGACAACTTGACGTCAACAAGCGGCCTGTGTCCGACATGTGATGAGAGGATGTTTGCTTTCTCGACTAACTGTACCCTGGCAGGATTGCTCTGCTTCTGCTCGATTTTAAGGATCGATGTCGAAGAAAAGGTGCGAATAGCCAAATGTTGGTCTGAACGCCCGAAGCATCATATGTTTCGGAGTTCAACAGCCATTCGACATTGAGCTTACCTTTGAGCTCCAGATCTCTCGCTTCCGGAGAAGAATCGGAGGATGATATTTGCAAAATGGGTGTCTCAAAAACGTGAACAGCGCGACTGGAAGGGCGGAAAATGACGTCTCGTTGCTCCGAAACAGCGAACGGTGACAAATCTACAACGCTGGTCAGCAGAGTGCCATACGTCAGCGATACACGACCCTCACTGAGCTTTTCATTCAACTCTCCCATAGAGAAGGCCAAGAAGGCAAATGGGGCGGATGAGTCGATTGTATTCCGACAGTACACGGTGGCAAGATGAGCTCCAAACAGGGGATCAAATTCTTTGAGCTTTTGGTTGACTTGCGCATCAGCTTCTAATTCCTCTCTTATCAATTCGGAGGGTACATCAACATCTGGCAGATGAGTTCGCAAGAACGCGGCCTGTGTTTGATCATGATCAAGTGTTCATGGCCTTATGAATCTAAACTCACCGCTTTCTCGGACTGTTTCTTTATCTTCGTGGAAGGCTGTTCAAAAGAAGGAGGGCGAGTAGCAGGAAAGACCTCGAGATAATGTCCTGTCGCACGAACTCTGGCTGCAATACTGAGCTGAAAATTCTTAATGATAACTGTTGTAACACACCTGCAGAATTACCGAGCATCGAGGACCACTCCCATCGCCCGTGAGTCTCTGAAAGAGCTATGGCTCCCAACTCCCCATAATTAAGCGAAGGATAGACATCCCTCGACACCGGCCACATTACTAGACATGAGTCGTTTCCCACGGTATACTGCCATGTTCAGAAGAATCTTACACTCATCCGCAAGAAATGGGTCAGTTTCTCAGAATCCAGCAGCACCAGCAAAGTGGACTCCAAATTCGATACGAACAGGCGTCATAGCACGCAAACGGGGAATGACGGCTATGTGGGATGACCACGGTGCACGGTTTCCAGTCACTGTTCTCCAGGTCCGTAAAATGTCCGATTACTCCTTATACCGTGCTCTGACGAACGTGTAGTTGGAGAATTGTCAGGTCACCGCGAACATAAAGACAGTTCGCAGAGACCATTCAGAATATCATGCCGTCCAAGTAGCAGCGTCGGACAGACCCGAAAAGACGACAACAAAACAGATGCTTGGCCATTTTAAGAGAGCCGGAGTTTCACCTAAACGGATCGTCAAGGAATTTCCTATCACACCGGATGCTCATGTAGCTGTTGGTATGACCGTTACTTGCCTTGTGATGGAGCATTTTGGCTCACGAATAGCAGGAACTGCTCTGTCCGCCATTCATTTCGTACCAGGGCAATTTGTGGACGTGATTGCGAAATCGTGAGGTCTCTGCTCAGCTGCGTGCGTACGCGGTGATTAAAATCTGTGGGATAGGATCGGCAAAGGCTTTCAAGGGACGATGAAGAGATGGAATTTTAAAGGGCTCCGAGCGAGCCATGGTGTGTCAATATCTCATCGGTCAGCAGGATCAATGGGGCAACATCAGGTGCGATATTGTTGTAGTCTGTCCCGCGCACGAATGCCAACTATTTCCTCAAGGACCCTGGTCGAATATATCCTGGAAAAAAGATGGCTGGAAGATTGGGCGGTGAGCGCACCACAGTGCAGAACCTGGCTGTTGTTCGCGTGGATACCAACCTCGATCTGATCTTCGTTCGCGGCGCTGTCCCTGGAGTCGACGACGCCCATGTGTTAATCCGCGACGCTAAAAAGAAGATGACCGCGCTCAGCATGGCCAATCACGCAAAAGGGCTGTACGAAAAGGTGCTTCCAAAGGGTGTTGACGACTTGCCGTTCCCCGCTGGTACGAAAGAGTTGGCGAAACTGCTTCCACCTATTATAGAGGCCCCTTCCTACCGTACAAGCCCATTTATTCCTCAGGAATAGGACCCACCAGTTGAATTTTAAACTATGAATTTGTCCAACCGTATGACGTCCGCTCGCTACCGTGCCTGGTTTGGTCCAGGCTGTCTCACTTGCAGTCGCCACCCGACCACGACCTATATTCAAGTCGTACGTGGAACGAATGGCGGACTCTAGCGAGACCACAGAGACTGCAGACCGTCTGTTGGTACAGATCGCCTCCTACAATACCAACCTTCAAGGGGAACAGGGCCTGCCTCAGAATTTAGTAGACTGGTTGTCACCAACATTGCAGGTCTCCAAATTCCTATCTAAACTGAACCGAGCGCCAGATATCATCGCGGTGGGATTCCAGGAACTGCTTCCATTGTACCTCGGACGTGCGTTCATCCTCACCATGGCTTTGTAATGCTCAAAGTCTTCTTGTCAGTGTCTGGTCTCTCGGCGCCGGTGATCGAGAACAGGAACATCCATATTCTGTCGCAGATAAATACCATTGCGCCAAATGGCAATTCATATGCCCTTGTTTCCAAGGTGGTAAATGCGGGCGTTGCGCTGCTCGTCTACGTTCTCGACTCAGGCGTAGGTCGCAAGGTTCGCGACGTTCACACCCAGTGGGTCGGCTGTGGACCAGGGTCTATGGGCAACAAGGGCGCTGTGGGCATCAGATTTCGCGTTGCGGAAAAGGATGAGCCAGGCGAGATATTCACGTGTGTTTCCTCACCTCACTCCTCCTATGCCCGTCTTATTCGTTGGTGTCGCAAAGATTTGTCTGTGCTCATATGACTGCACACGAACGGAATCTTGCCCATAGGATTGAGGATTACCACAAGATCGTTGGATGCCTGCTGTTCCCTCCCATCGACTCGGAGAGCAAAGAGCGAACGACCATCTATTCTACATCCCATTTGTTCTTTCTTGGAGACCTGAACTTTCGCCTTTCCCTTCCTGCATCAAACCCTCTTTTTCCCTTGATCGGTAAGACTGAATTTTGCGACGCATTGCACTCGGAAGCAACACGTCAGGAATTGAAGGAATATGATCAATTGCTCGTCGAGCGCCGCAAGGGCACAATCTTCGTAGGACTTCGTGAAGGCGAATTTTGGAAATTCCAATGCTCGTACAAGTATCTTCTTGGCGAGGTTGATAAATACAGGTGTGGTTTGCTTTCAGTTCATGTTCCAGTTCCTGCCTCATGAATGCTGCAGTCTGCACCGAACCCCGTCATGGACCGACCGGATTCTATATGCCACCCACACCGACTCACCGGATGCTCCAGAAGAATCCCATATCCAGAATCTCCTGTACACCTCTATACCATCGTACACAACGTCTGACCACGTGCGTACTTTTGTCGATCCTATTGATGTCTTGAATGTAATCAATTCATTGCAGAAACCGATCGTGTCTCTTCTCCTTTTGCCACCCATGGTTCCTCTCACGGGCGAGACAGCCCCACTCCTTCGTCTTCCTCCAGGCTACCATCCACGCCCTGACCGTTGGGCGAGCGTTAAACGTCACCAGGGACGCTTCTTTGACCGACTCGTCGGATATATGTGGTGGCTCCTAGTATTGTTCGGTGCTGGTTCATTCGTTTTCGGTCTCTGCAACTTCTTCCTAGGATTTTGCGCTTGGAGGTGGTGGTTCTCTGGCAGACGTGCTGTGCCGGATAACGTTCAATGATACAGTATCTGCTCTTTTATTCTTGGTTTCCTTGTAGCTGTTAATTTACACAATCCTCTTGGATACAACGTGAAAATAGTGAAAATCTGTGGTGACAATTGTAGGAAAGGCCTGACACTGACGGCACCACAAACCCTCGAAAAGAGGGGGCGCGAAAGTTCTTTAAACCAAACCCGGAGTCTTTCTACGCAAACCGAATCGCCTCGTCCGGCCTGGTCGTCGAGGACGGGCACTGTCTAAGTGGTCGCGAGTTGGGACGCTCGAAATTGAGCTCGCTATATATATGGATTGGTGTGTTTGGCGTTGTGTGGTCCCGGTGGCTGTTTACCGCCAAGTTCCCAAACGACGGTGGTACCATCGATACGCTGCAAGGGAAACCTCTTACCCAGATCAAAACATGCCGGGTAGAATTGCCGATGACATCCTCCTCTGAATTCCATCTCCACTCGATTCAGCGCGGGGAACGCCTCGCCCGTGATCGTCTTAACGTGCATCCGCAAACATCGTTCCACCGCCGCGTCGTCGATTGCCCCGCTCAGAGTGATTCGAACGGCGATGACACTGAGTGAAGAGTGTAGCACCACATTTTCGGAAGGTAGTACGGTGCACATTACGTTATAGCTGAGTGTGTGGAGGTTCGGGCATTGATGGAAGATCGAGCGGATGTCAAGGATTGCTGTATCGCCGACATCTATCACGTCGGGGAACTCGATCGCCTTGAGTTGCTTCCCGAATACGGACAGCAACGAATGGTTCCCGTTATTGGGATCGCGGATATTGAGGGTTGTGGATCCTGCGATGATGTGCGAAAGGTTGGGCATATCTGCTTGATGGAGAGACAGAGCGGTGTTGCGTGTAAAGTACTCAAGGGTCGTGCACGCTGTCAATGGATTGGTGGATGGACGCCGGAGGGATAGAGGGAACCGTCCGAAATTACTAACGAAAAGGTGTGTGAGGTTGGGTGCATGGAGGAGAAGCCTGGATAACTGAGACGCCTCGACTGCAATAGCCTGCTCGCTTGGGGAACAGACCCAAAATACGCAAGTGAGGGACGTCAGTGGGCCAAGGGCGGGACAAGTTGGACAGGAACCGGTGCAGGCACCCCCATGCCAAATATTAGGACTCCTCCCGGAGGGCTTGTAAACGGCATGGAGATTTGGGCAGCGGTTCAGGATATCAGTGATTTGGAAACCTTCCCAACCGTTCGACATTTCGCCACCGGGGAGAATGAGATTGCGAACCAATTTCCCGTAACCGGCTTGTGGTCCTGTCGAAGCGGAATCGACCAAGGTGCGAAGGAAACAACGCGCAACAACTGGCTGGTTGACCCAGACGGCCTCGTAGAGAAACGGTGAAGCTATCGCATGCCACAACTTGCAGACAAGGACGAGCGAGCGTTTCATGCGAACTTGTCGTGGAAATTGGTGAAGTTTCACCAGTTCACGCTGCGATGTGGTGGGTTGGACATGGACATGGCTCTGGCCACAATAGGAATAAGTCGTAGCATAGTAGAATATGATGTTCCACAGTTCTGGCGGGAGGGAGGGRCAGAAACGGTCCRTRGTTGGGTCCTGGGTTGGATTACCCGCGGTGYTCAATAAGCGGAGATATCGAGCCATTGGCGTAGTGGCTGAAAAAGGAAACTCGTATTATATGTATTGTGTAAAATATTTTATCGCGCTTGAACGTAATCATCAATCTTTAGGAGCAGACAAACGGTTTCCGTCGAGAGTTCGATGGCACTCGTCGAAACCAGTAGTGGCTGGACGACATCCTCTTCCAGAATATTGGAGATCAGACCCTGCAGACGAAAAATATCAGTCAACCTTCTGCCGTCGAATGATTCCGGGGAAAAACCTACCGTCCGAACGTTGATTCCCGCATTTCTGTCCCCCAATGCATGGCGATTTCGGAGCTCCGTCACGATTGCGATCGGGTTCAGGCCAGCATTTTCCGCAAGAGTCGTGGGAATCACTTCCAGTGCATCGGCGTAAGCCTGGAAACAGTATGCCTCCATCCCTTTCATGGATTGCGCATACTGAGACAGTGAACGCGATACATGGATCTCTGGCGCACCGCCTCCTGCAATCAGCGCACTGTGCCCGGATATATCAGGAGGGTTACGAAATATAGAGCAACAACATACCGTTTCTTAACGAGACACCTCACGACGCACAGAGCATCATGAAGACTCCGCTCGCACTCTTCCACTACAAGGTGATTACCGCCCATGGCCAATATACTTACAGTTCGGCCCCGGTTCTTCACCCCAGTGATACGCACAACCTTAACACCTGCATGAGAGGCCTCCTCCACCAATTCCGCGTATCCGAGTTTATCCTCCGTAAACGCATCGATATCGGCAATCGGCTTGCACCCAAGACTCTTAGAGAGAAACTGGATTTCATCCCGTTCAACGTCCTTCACCACGAGAATGTTGAGTCGCTTGAGGAAGTTGAGAGAGGTATCATCAACTGCATCACGAAGAATCGACTTTTGGATGAGTAGGACGTTGCAGCCCGCCTTCTTGATCTTTTTGCAAATGTTGAGAAGGTATTGGCGCCCTTCTTTGATTACTTTGTCCATTTGTCGATAGTCATTGATCACCACCGTGTTGTCCATCTGAACGAAGAAGACAATCAGTTGGCTGGGTGCCGACGAAAATATACAGCTACTTGCGTCAGGTTTTGGCGCGCTCAGCTGGAACTGAACGATGCCAATCTTCGCCTTCTCCATCCGCGTTGGTCCTCCGGCAGCCACTACGACATTTTGGTGAAGGACCACACCATCAACCAGCTCGGTGTCTTCGATTGTCCCTCCAACTTTTTTGACTATCCGTATATCACGGAGATCGACATTAGTAGATTCACTAGTAACGAGTCGCGTAACAGCAGCAACGGCGATAGGAGCCAGGGTAGATGAATACTGGGAAACGATCTTAAAGACGCTCAGAATAATAATAAAAATTGGAAGCAGGGAGACAGGCAAAAGCTCACTTTGGAGTTCAGGGACGTGCTGGCTGCGCGCAACAAACTCGATCTGTCATCCAGATCGACTGGAATCGATATTTCGGTGAGAAACTCCACCGCTTTAGTAGATGCTCTCAGGAAAGATTCAGCGATGACCGTTGGATGCATCCCTTTCTGAAGCATCTTCTCCGCAGCACCGAGAAGGCTGCCCGCAAGAACCACGACGGATGTAGTTCCATCGCCAGCTTCGACGTCCTGCGCTGCAGACAGGTCCACAAGCTGTACATAGGGTCATTTCGTTGAAGAACAGAATGTGGCAGGAAGACATGCCATTTTTGCGGCAGGATGCAGGGCTTGGATGCTTTTGAGAATTGTCGCACCGTCATTTGTGATGATGACTTCCCCCTTCGACGTTTGTATCTGCGCATTGAAAGGATCGATCAACACAACGATTACGAATAATATTGAGACTTGCCATCTTGTCCATTCCTCTGGGACCCAGTGAGGTTCTCACGGCATCGCTGATCGCTAACAGAAAATGAGCATGATTCGAGTCTTGGAGCGCAAAACGCGTCATTTGACATACCTTTCGCTGCAATCATGTTGGATAACCGCAGTTCCATAGGCTTGCCCTACACGCTGTCTCAGCAGGGTGTAATGCGCATTAAACGACAGACAGATACCTTGTCGTTGAACGCAGCATTAGCTCCCGACAACTTCTTGGTGATACCCTGCTTATTTGCTGGTTCTGCCATTATGAGTCCGAGTCCCTTGTTGAGGTCCTTGCCCGGAAGTTGCCGACGATACTTGAAGGACGCGTAAGATCACCTCGAGCGAACGGATTACAGTAAACAAATGGACTTTGTAACGAGGTTTCTCTTTGGTTTTCATTATTCGAGCGCTGATAGCGTTAACAGTTAGGTGAATTGGGTGGTCCAGGAGGGTTGTTAGCACACTTTGCCCAGTGGGTACCAATACCATCTACTTGAGTCAATCGCTGACGTGGTTTCGAGGCGATCCAGAGGATTGCAAGCGGGACCTATGCCGCGACTAAGAAGGCTACATCCACGGGCGTATGACGAGTATCTCAAGGCATATAGTGTAGCGATGTTGCGGGGTCGAGAGCGCACCAACGTTTCCTATGGTGGCAAAAGTATGTGTCTCGCTGTGCCCCCTGGTTGCGAATCTCCCCAATTCAATCACCCACCCCTTGTAGTTATAATGCCCCCGTCTGCATTAGCCACCCTCACTAGTCTCGATCTCGAATCACCTTGGATGTTTCAGTTACGCAATCCTTCCAATTCCGCGGCGTCTACCCATGCCGGTGTATTGGAGTTCATCGCTGAGGAAGGTATTGTGTACTTGCCCTACTGGATGATGAAGACGCTACGACTCGAAGAAGGTGATCCTGTCCGGATCACTGGTGCGGAATTACCCAAAGGGAAACTCGTCAAGCTTCAGGCTCAGTCTGTTCATTTTCTCGAGATCTCTGATCCCAGAGCCGTGTATGTCACCCCTTAGTATTTAACCAACTGCGTATTGACCTTGTTCACCCCCCAGATTGGAGCAAGCGCTTCGCAACTTCTCTGCTCTCACTCAGGGCGATATTATCGAAATATCTTACAATTCAATCATTTTTGGCCTTCTCGTCATGGAGACCCAACCAGGGGGTGCTGGAATCAGCGTGCTTGACACGGATCTTGAAGTGGACTTTGCCCCTCCGGTTGGCTACGTTGAACCCGAACGACCCAAAGCCGCTCCCCCCTCCACAATGGCGTCGAAGCTCAAGATAGATCTCAATTCATCTTCCCCCGGTTCCTCTCGCCCAGCGTCGTCCATGAGCGGCGGATTTGCAGCAAGCAACGGCACTGTTGTCAGTAAAGGAGGCGATCAATGGGAAAGCTTCAAGGGCAAAGGCGAAACCCTCAGCGGACGAAAGACCAAAGGCAAAGGCATCAGCCACAGGAAAGTTGAGCAAGTTCCCGAAGGCAGCAAAATCATACGAACGGAGTGCGTCTCTCTGGTCGTCATTGCTCCTCGCGATGCTGACATGACATAAGCCAACATCGCATCGTGTCTAATACCACGATCGAGTCCGATAGCAAAGTACCAGCGCCACTGAATCTTCCTTTCGGCCAGCTGTTCTTCGGATTTCATGTCGCAACTTACGAGCTTCCGACTCAGAGTGGTCCATCTCCTGAAGCTGTCGGCAGCCAACCGACTGCATTTGGCGGAGTGGGACAGGCAGTCGGCGGCAGCTCGTCGAGCAAGGGCAAGGAAAAAGAGAAAGATGCTGCCTCGACAAAACCGCCGGCATCGACATCCAGTTCAACGCATTCATGGGGCACCGGCCATACTCTCGGATCACCATCGGGAAATCTATCTATGCGCCCTAATACTGGCGGTCCAGTCGGGGCTGGAGGTGCACGTGTTCCGAGACCTCCTGTGAGGAACACACGGAAGCCGCAGCAACCACAACGATCGCCGACCCCTGATTGGGGAGTGGAGGATGACGACGTGATCATGGTTGATAGCGATTAGGGTGCTCGACTGGACATTGTAACACAACTACTCGAATACGTAGTTGCCTGCGCTCGACGATAAGGATTTTTATGATATGCAGTGTATTGCAGGAAATTTTCGAATGGACATTGGTAGGCGAGGCTCACAACATTACTACTCCTACACCCCTGCCAGCGGGGACGTCGTCTATTGCTTCCATCCCGGCCATAGGCGCCGTCCGCCAATTGTATAAATAGAAATTCAGGTATCCGTCTCCTGGTCCGAACTGATGTTTTTTTCGACCGTGAGCCAATCCTAGCGATAAAAAAAGAAAAGGAAATTTACCTTGAGGTCGTTGAGTACCGGAACGGTATCCATTAGAGTTAATGCGTTGAAGACGTCAAACTCGGCTTGCTGCGCAATTATCAGAGCGTCTCCAATCAGTCGCTCGAGCCGTTTCTTCAGCACGCCGTTCTCTTCGACTCCTTCTTCAAACGCAACTTCGCTAGCGTAGTAGAATAAATACGCAGCCTCAATAGCGGCATGTTTTGGGTTGTTGATGACAGTAGAGGGAAGAGAGTAGAAAGAGAAGAAATCGGTGACCTTGTGCGAGCGGGTATTCTTGACAAAGTTCATGAGCCCACCCGTCAATAAAGACAAGCCAAGAACGCACCTCGACAACGTAAGACCAGACAACCTGACCTCTTCGGCGTTTGGTCTTGGCTTGTGTTCCTTCCGTTACTCCGCGCCCACTGAGAAAGTGATGACGTGCTTCATCCACAGTAAATTCTGGTGCCATATCAAAGCGTTGCATGTACCGCTTGAATAACGCGGTCACATCGGGTAAATCCTTTTCCTCCATCTCCCGCAGCAAACAGCCATGCCTTGAGAAATGCGTCGAGTCAGGAAGCTTGTAGGAACGTATCATCCGTGCAAGAGTCATGCTCCGAGGAACGTATGTGAATTTTACGTCGACGAGTTTGGGTACGTTGAGTGATCGATGAAAGTATCTGGACAATGGTCGTGAGGAGCGTGGCCATAAGCGAGGAACGTCATTCTGCAGACCGACAAGTCGCAACAGGCGTAGGCAACACCACTCCAGCCGTATATATCGCCTGGAATATGCCCTTGAGGTGGCACTGACGTGTAACTTCTTTAATCAAGACCGGGGCGAGTCTCCTTGACCGCAGCTTTTTAAGTACGCAGAGATAATTGATCTCCGCAGCGATGAACGTACTGGGGTATGGTTAGACGCAGCAAGCTTTACAAGTATATCGGACGTACTTGTTTCGAACTCGAAGGCTGACGGGCACGCCGGAAATGAAGGCGATCAGTTTACCATTTGACTTGACACGAACTCCGATATGCCATTCCTTATAGTAGCCAGGGGGTCTCAGCGCCCTTCATAAATTGTGAGAATGACTGCGAGATGAATACCTATCAAACTCACTGACCATTGTAGGAACTCGGCGCTATACTGAAAGCGTAAGGAGGCATCGCCATCCTCTACGTAGTTGAGAGAAAGAAGGTCATAGACCTCTTTGCTCTGGTTCGATGACCATTCAATTGCCAGCCATCAGGACAAGGGGCCCAGCACTGACTTGTTTGGCATCACTGATGTCAAGGACTGACCATTCAAAGTCTTGTGGCAACAGATATGGATCTTGGCGCACTTGCTCTGGCGGCAGAGCGGGCTCAATGTACCCGTCGTCCGCAGTTAGCTCATCGCCTTTTGGATGATTTAGACGGTGATCGAACACGAGATCGGAAGTCCTCCGCACCTGACTGTGGGACGGGTTGGGTGGCCCAAAACTGAAATCCTTGTGAACGGAACGAACTGACGATTATAAAAGATGTATACCTTGTGCTCGCTCTTGTCCCTCTGGATCCTCAGCTTTCCCTTCAATGCGTCCAAGACCATTTGGTTTA
>CEMM01322321.1:66834-86808 GCA_900068975.1 Hygrocybe conica | reverse complement strand
TCTATTTGTTCCTATTTGTTCAGAAGAGCTCAAAAATCAAGTCCATGAATGCTGTGTACTGTATGTGCAGAAAGAACAAGCGAAAGCGTCATCAGTCAGAAATACCTGATACGCAACGACAAGCTAAACGGCAAGGTCGAAGCTGTAACGATGATTTCATCGCCAGCCTCCACCAACTCTGAGACCTTCTTTTCCAAGTTAGGCCGAGTTGCTTCCTCAAGTTGGGGTGGAGCCTGGAAATAAATCTGCTTCGAAGCTGTCGACAGCGAAGGTTTCTTAATCTGTCTGTTCGAAGAAAAACGTGAGCGCGTGAAGAAAGACAGCCAGAGAGAAATGTCGCATACATGTCCTGCTTTTCGACCAGCATTTCTATCAGACGATCCACAGTCCAATCCTTACTAATCGCAGTTTCGAGCGATTCACCGCCGCAGACAGGACAGTCGTCTCTTTTTCCGTGCTCGAACGTGTAGGAATACACACCCTCTGTACCGATCAGCATGAAGTAGTTGTTGAGGAAAGCTGCAGAGGTGGTCGCAATTTTGAACGCCTCGTTGCAGCATGACGCTATCACTCAATAAGCAACGCCCCTGTACATTAGCAGCTGCAAGCATTTACCTGCTATGATGGCATTCGTGGAGGCGATGGCGGGTATAATATTCTTTACGACGCCTTGGGTCAGGGACCAGGTCACGCCTTCTATCTTGAATTCTTTTGCGCGCGCAGCAGCGACATGGTACAGCCAACTGATGTGCTCCGGATCGTCTGTATCCATTTTCTTCTCTGGACGGGTGTGAATATTGTAACCGAGTGACTTGGTGAAAGATATACCTCCGTGTACACGTGGCCACTCCAAAACAGACGCCCATTCTATGCAGTGCTCCGGAAGACGAGGTGTATTTGCGATGGTACATATCGGGAATGCGGTTGGCTTGTTAAGCATATCGAGAGAGCATTCATAGCACGACGTGAGCGTCGGGAAGATAACGCGTGCTTGGCCCTTGAAACCTAAGACATCATAATGAATGCTAGTAGCTGGCAGCATATATCGTCATGTCCTACCTTCTGTACCACCGTCAATGAGCGGCTTCAAGCTTTCAAGGACTTTGGGGTCCACAAGATTGACGAGCGTTGCGTTAATCCAGCGACGCGCCTCCACGGAATCTAAACCGCAGATGACGAGGTTGAATTGCATATAATAGTCATCCCCTTTGTCTTGAATTTTTCCATAATACCTGAGCTTTTCATCAACGCCTGGCAAGATAAGAGGAGATAGACTTGGCGCACGGCGTGACCCTAACACCTGGAACTCGTTTCATAATGAATTCAGCAGCGACAGTGGCCTTGGGTTGGCCTACATCCTTTTGTCTGTGAGATAGATTGTCGTTGGTAAGTCCTGCGCGACAGATAAAGTGACGCACCGAAAAAGAAACTGACGGTTGAGGTTGCTAATATCGATGGTATCCATATCAATGACATGAATATCGCGAAAACCCGACAACGCTAGGTTCGCTAGTATCTCGCAACCCAATCCGCCAGCTCCGATCACGAGTATCTTGCATTCTTCTCGGAGAAAACGCTTGACCTATTTCAAAGAACGACGTCAGGAAGTTGGTGGAATACCCCTAATAGTTGACACACACACCCCTTCACCCGCTGAGAACGACGAATCCGTACGAGGCCCAGGCTTATCAAGTACCTGGTCGACGTGATGATATCGGTCATCCCAGTCGATGGAGCTTGCGTCGACGGAGGAGGTCATTGAAAGAGAAATGTGATGACTTATGTAATATTCATTCCATGGCAGCAGTCGTTCATTTCAGCGGTCATCAACACTTTCGACATCGCCTAGTCCTGTCAATATTAAGTGGAAAGACGTTGAAAATTGACAAGATACGATCGGAAGACCAGAATCCAGGACTTCGAGGTGATATTCGTCCTGAAGCCAATCCTTAGAACCACTGTACTCACTTCAGTAACGCTCCGCAGACTTCGAAATCAGCTTGCTGCGTCTCCTCGAAAAAGCCACAAATGGGACTGCCATTGAAATCTCGGTTACTGGTGTGCACGATTTATTCATTCATTCTCGGTGTATGATTATTACTACTCGACGCAGGGACTGCCATCATGCTCAGACCCGGAGTAATACTCGGTGGTACACTTTCACACGAATGCCCCCTCTCTCGCTCCGTTGGCTACTTCCTAGAACCGATTATTATGATGGCACCTTTTGCAAAAAGGCCATTCGATCTCACCCTCCGCGGAATAACAACGGACGACAAGGATCTCTCTGCAAGTACTCTACATCACGTCATGTGAGGCTCTGAAGCTCAGCAACAATCTCAGGTAGATCTCATTAGAACGGTCACGCTCCCTCACCTGGAACCTTTTGGCATCTCCAGCGGCCTTGAACTTCGGGTCTGTGATTCCTATGATTGCTGCTAGAATCCAGTTCCCATCTCCACGAGTAGATCAGGAAGCGCGGTGCTCCTCCATTAGGTGGAGGCGAAGTGCAATTTTTGTGTCCTATCGTGAAGCAGCTGAAGACCCTGAACTTTACCGAGCCTGGCAAAATTAAGCGTATCAGGGGCATTGCGTAAGCCAAGCCGGTTGCCTCAGTCATTACCGTGCCCAACGTTACCCTAGGCATGCAGTCCGTGTTAATCCCCAGATTTCCAACCGCATGATTGAGGCCTCGCGTTCTGTGTTAAATCGTTACATCCCTGATATCTATCTATTCTCGGATGTTTACAAAGGCGAAGACAGCGGAAAGTATGTCAGTGACTGCAGGCCTTTGAAACTCATCATTCATGTTTCAGAAAGGTCACCAGGGTATGCCTTGACTCTGCTAGCGGAATCTACGACATCGGCGATCCACTCTTCTGAAGCGACCTCACAACCGGGCGTAGCACCAGAGGACGTGGCACTCAACGCCACTCTTTCCCTTCTCCATGAAATTGACAAAGGTGGATGCGTCGACCGAAAGCATCAGGCACTCGTGCTCTTGTTCATGGTGCTTGGTACCGAAGACGTGGGCCGTTGTCGGATGGGGGAGCCTACGGCTCGAACGTCAGTTTCTCCGTTTCCTCGACTGCACCTGGAACCTCATGATTTCCAGGATACAATTCTTACGAGACATACAAACAGTTTTTGGAACTGTTTTCAAAATCGTGGACGCGGAGTCATCGGAGTCGTGCCCTCAATTGCTTTACTCATGTCTTGGGATCGGTTATGTGAACGCAAATAGAGCCATGGCATAATTCACGTCATCGGTCAGAAATGACGTCCCTGTGGAGAGCTCACTCGGTGACTCAGACTGGTGGTCGCAATATCTACCCTGGCAACAGTAATTTGATTCTTGGTGTAGAGTCCTTGGCCAATTCATCTAGATATCATCCAGTCGTACTAATAGATTTACCTATAGATGATGCATACCCTTCCGAAATCGCCATCTCCTTTACCCCCGCCCACTGCAACAAGCCATTTTTCCAGGAGCGGCCATCCCGCCTCGAACTTGGTCCCCAATTCATCCGTGTGATGCTCTCCATCCAGCAAAGACTCGATATCGGGCGGATACACGGGAGCTACAACGCGTGGTTGCCCTTGAGTAAGATGCCGCTGTGAAGGTGACTTGGATAGGCGTCTTGTTCGGGGCGTGTTCTGCGGTCCAGCCATCGAAGTTTTCGGCACAACCTGAGCACCATATGTACTAATAGACCCCGAATAGGAGATAGTTGAGACCGTAGAATGTCTCCGAGAACCAGGTGCCTCCGTGTCTTGGGTGGGTTGATGCGTAAGAGCGTTTGTATTCGTCACAGAACCAGAATGTCTGAGATCCTTGCTCTGGAGTTCCCCAAGGACGATTTCTGCGACACTTGGCTTGCGACTGATGAGCGGAGGTTTGCTCACTCTCACGGCCGTTGACGCAGGAATGGATGGCGTTTGAAGGACGTTGAACGAAACATGAGCACCTGTTGGTGCGAGAGGGGTGGAAAGGGCTGCGTGGTTTGGTTGGGTCCGAATATGGTGCTCTGGAAGGAGGACAGGCCATCGATGCACTCTGCGAAGGAAACCCTGTGAAAACGTTGTCATGCACATCCTTCGTTAGCACACGGTGGCTAAACTGTCATACCTTGATCACTCCAAAACTCGTGAATCGTCGGACATCGACCCCAAGCTTGTCGATATTATGACTTTGCATCCACTCATACACCGTTCCCCCTGGCTTCAAACGAGAATACAAGTGCAAAAGCTTAGGCCAATCCAGTATCTCTCTGCCTGGTAAGAGGTTCTAAATGTGTGCATCATCGATGAAGGGAAGGACATGCCTGGTCTTGTGACATATGGCCCACACTCCTCTCGGACATGAGGTTCATCCGCAAGCCACTGTACGCTCTTACGAAGAGTGTACATGTTTGAGAATTGGAAGATATCAATTGTCATGATTATTTGGTGGTATCTGACTTGGCCGTAAGATATGTAATCTCGGATCGGAATCAACAACGATTCGTACAGGAGGTGCGAGACGGCTTGACGTGTGAGATCTAAATCGCAGTCCGCAAGGTGGGCGATCCGACTGACGTGATTGATGCCGTCTATAAATTGACAAACCTGTGGCGATTTGCAAGTTGAGCGGGCGATATGAAGAAATATTGACAGTACACTCCCCTTAATGAGCGTTATGTCCCAGTTTGCTTCTGTCTTGTTTTTAAGGTTGACCAAGGCGAGTGGAACCATCCAGTCCTTTATAGGCGGAGGGTTGGGATAGAAAGGAAAGATTTTGAGTTCAATCGAGTTGAACTCGTCGATCGTGATGTGAGTTTCCGAATATGAATTCAGATCCTCGTACAACTGCTCAAGAATTGCATGCACAGCAGCGGATTTGGTTGGACAAGACAGGAATCCGGATTCCGCCTAGAATGCTTGATGTTACGATGAACACCTACGTTGAATGGGAGATGGACGTACTTCACAGGCTGAGAGAACTCGGCTTATCTTGCGGACTATCGGCTCGTAACAGCTCAAGTCTGCTGATCGATCGAAGACGAAGCAGAGATTGTACCGGAAGTAGATTCGCTTGTAGTCTCCCTTTAGTTTGACAGGAAAGCCAATTACTCGATATCTTCTTGCCGTGCATGTCACTAGTCGTCCGCAAAGCGCACTTGGAGGGATGATATGCTTTGATATCTCTTCAAAGTTGAACAAGATTCGGTCTGAGCCAAGTGGACGCTTTTGATGGGATGAGAAAGTCCGGGAGGTACGATGTTCAGTACGACCTGGGATTCGCGAATCTGCAGTGTTGAGATCACTGGCACCTTCCGAGGCAGGAGTAGACTGGGTCGGTGATGTCGGAATGGAACCGCTGAGCGGACCAGGTGGTGGAACACCGATGAGACCTTCTGGCACCTGATAGAGGATCATTGGTCCCTTTTCCACGTCGAATATCGCATAAAACACAGATTGTATCCGAGGCAAGAAAGCGTCGTGCATTATTGCATGTATTTCCATATCCGGTAACTGCTACCGTGGTACCACTACCGCCAGTCTGTTCATCCCTCCCACCAGCGCTTTTAAACCGGAGGCAGTAATGTCGGTATCCGTCGCCACACCCCAGGCACTACTCGTCTCGCTCCCTTCGCGTTCGTACACTAGCTCAACATACGATGCAGCCTGAACCTCTGCCCCCTCACCAACCGAGTGCTCCGCATACTCTCGAACAACAAGAACGCCGTGGATGTGTTCGTGAATTGCTGCGATTACGCACGAGATTGGGCCGTTGCCCTCACCGCGGATCTTTTGTTCGCGACCATCGAAGATGAATTCGCCCGTCAGCCTTCGCCTCGCGCCCTCTCCGACGTGCTCCATGATAAAAGACTTCATGACGAATCTAGGGGTACCCGTCGCTTCATACCCATACGTCGTCCTGAATAGATTAGTCAAAGCTTCAATCGAGATTTCCCCTCCATCGTCCAGGGCTTTTCGCTGCACGACTTCAAAGAAGGAAGCCTGAAATCGTCTCGGCATTTCCAGGCCAAGAGTGTTGACAATGACGGTCGCAATATCGGCCTGGCCCGATTTCGAGTTGTAACCAATCGATAGCTTGAGTTCTGGCAGAGGTCGGTCCCCTATCGCATTGTTGACAGCACTGAGCAATGCTCGAAGACCAGACCCTGCTATGTTTGAGTCCACACCAACTCCCCAAAACGATTCAGCGGTTTTGCGATCACTACTGGGGACCAACTCGATATAGGTTGCCGCTTTTGCATCTTGACCTTCACCAATCGCGTGCTCCGAATACTCCCGAACCGAAAGATCGATGTCCAGATACGTAAGGAGTGCGTCGTGCAATGCGGAGATAGGTCCGTTACCATCCCCTCTGATGACGCGTAAAACTCCTTCAACGGACAACGTGCCATCGAATCGACAACGCTCGTTAGGAGATTCGTCAGAGAGGTAAGACCCCTGGTCGACCGGTTCCGTCGTGATATTGTAGTTTCGCAGCGCCAATCGGCCTTGGTATTTTCCTCCGCCGAAATGAAAAGCGTTTCTGAACGCCGTCGTGATATCCTCCACTGTCATCTCTCTCCCCTCGCGATCTGCAATCGCCTGAACAACTTTGTAAAAGGCGATCTGAAGCTTGCGCGGCAAATCGAGTTTCAGGTGTTGTTTGATGATATAGGCAATTCCACCCTTTCCGGACTGGGAGTTGACGCGAATGACGGCTTCGTAAGTGGTTCCGATATCCACTGGATCCAGTGGCAAATAGGGCATATTCCAGTATTGAGGTTCGCCTCGAGCAAGGGCCTGAGCGTGTGCCTTGTTCTGATGCTCGAATCCCTTCTTGATCGCATCCTGGTGCGAACCGGAGAAGGCCGTAAAGACAAGTTCGCCGGCATACGGGTGACGTGGGTGCACAGGAAGGTCGTTGCATTGAGTGACAACGGCAATGACGCTTTCGATGTCGCTGAAGTCAAGACCTGGCGATATTCCTTGCGAATATAAATTAAGGGCCAAATTCACGAGGTCCACGTTTCCAGTACGTTCGCCATTGCCGAACAAGCAACCCTCAATGCGGTCACCTCCCGCCAAAACACCAAGTTCTGCGCTTGCAATGCCTGTGCCTAGAAGAGATGATGCCGTAAAAATGTAAACCGGAAATGATGGATAGTCACACAGACCTCGATCATTGTGTGGATGCAGACTGACGACGATTTTTTCCCGTTCGGTGATGTGAGTACAGAAATATTCTATCTGGATGAGAGTAAGAGGAAGCACCTATGGGAGAAATGCCGCGAGACGGCACCTGATCGGCATAGTGGTTCGGAGGAGCGATCTCCACGGTCGAGGGTAAGTTGAAAATGATCCGGTCGAGACCAGTCCCTGCTTTACCCCAAGCCGACTTGACAGCCTCACAGATCTCAACCGCAAACTCGGGTTCGGTCTGTGTGAATGTCTCTGGACTATACTCGTAGCGGAATCGAGTGCCATATTTTTCAGAGTACTCCTCGGTCAATTGTTTGACGAGTAGAGTGTGCTTCACTGCAAGGTCGATGGTTTGTGCCTTTGTGTTCCTAAAAACAACATCGCGGAAGATTGGAGAGGTGGCATTGTACATGTGGATGATGGCATTCTTGGCACCTGCAACGGAGTCGAGCGTCCGTCTGATGAGGTCCTCTCGGGCCGGTGTTAAGACCTATGGCAAGGCATGAGGGAAACCAAGACGACAACAAGACGGAAAGTAGTGACCTGCAGCCATACATCATCTGGAACAAGATTTTTCTCGATCAACCCTCGCACAAAGCCGAAATCGGTGTCGCTGGCAGCTGGGTATGCAACTTCGATTTCTTTGATGCCGCACTGTAGCAATTGCTTGAAAAATATGGTTTTTTGATCGACAGTCATCGGACAGGCAAGAGCCTGATTTCCATCTCGAAGATCCGTTGACAGCCAAATGGGTGCTTTTGTGAAGGTCTTCGAAGGCCATTGTCGATTTTTCAGGTTCAAAGGGGTGTACGGTTTGTACTTTTGGGATGGATCGGCACTGCAAGAATTGAAGTCCTTGTCTCATGTACACGCAACCACCTACTCACAACATAGGCATGGCGGTCGTAATATTAATGCCTGGCTGGTTGAGGGTTGCTGCAGGGATTGAAGTATTTCCTTTTGTGGACGTCGACTTGATCTGACTCACGATATTATCTCTTAGCAGGAAGCAGGCAAGCAGCGCACCATGGCTGGTATTCTCACCGTTTCGTCCAAGTTATCACCCTTTCCATTCTCCGCACTTGCGATCGCGGTGTTCACGGGCGCTGCAGACATTGTTTTTGATGAATCGGTTGCTCAAATTTCGCTAGGTTTGAATGGAGACCTTTTTGACGATGAAGACGCAATCACCGACGCACTGGCCAAAGCTAGCGGGTTGTGTGGTGGAAATGACAAGGCGAGAGAGGCTCAGACCATAACATGTCCGTTGTTGACAGGCTGCTTCTAGACTACCACATATTTTGCTCTTGCGCGCTCGCTTCGAAACCAGACTGTGTATTCGGAGCTCGTCGCGATGTTAGATTCTCTGGATGACCATCTTGTATTCAGAACGTACTTGATCGGGCATGACATCAGTTCAGCAGATTGGGTGATTTGGGGCGTACTCAAAGGCTTGACACCCTTCCTTCTGATAGGCGTTCTTATCCTGAGCTTATTTCCAGGGAATGTAAAAGCGCTCGGCCTGTTGAAGAACAACCAACATCTCCACCTCCTTCGATGGTTCAATCACCTGGAGTCTCTCGAATCCACACAGAAGATGCTCACTAGCATCGTAAATGCCAAAGCGCACAAAGCGCGCTCCAACAAGACGGCAGCGAAATTTTCCTTGGGCCTTCAAGATGCGAAAGAGGGTGAAGTTGTAACACGATTCCCACCCGAACCCAGCGGATATTTGCACATCGGGCACACGAAAGCCGCTATCCTGAATCAGTATTTCGCAAAGATGTACAAAGGGAAACTAATTGTAAGATTCGATGACACGAATCCTTCGAAAGAGAAGGTAGGCTTGGTTTTTCTTCCGAATCGCCAGCTCATCACATGTTATTGTAGATGGAGTTCGAGGATACTATTTTAGACGACCTGCACTCCATAAACGTACATGGTGATATGAAAACCCACACCTCCGACCACTTCGATCGAATTTATGAGCTTGCAATCAAGCTAATTAAGGAGGGCAATGCTTATACAGACAATACAGAGCAGACGAAGGTGGCCTGCAACTTCCCTCTAGACCTCAAGTTGTTAATCATCTTCACAGATGCGCAAAGAAAGATGGGACGGTATCGCTTCCGCCCACCGAGACGACAGCGTCAACGAAAATCTCAAGAATTTCGCCGCGATGAAGGCAGCAGCGCCAGAAGGTCTTGAGTGGTGCCTGCGTGCCAAAATCAGCATCGATGATTCCAACAAAGCACTTCGGGATCCCGTGATTTATAGATGCAATACTACCCCTCATCATCGAACTGGGTGAGTTGTGTTTTAACAATGCCTGTTCAATCGTTGACATCCTGGTTGTCAGGGATAAATGGAAGATATACCCGACGTACGATTTTGCGTGTCCCATCGTTGATTCCATAGAAGGAGTCACGCATGCTCTAAGAACCAACGAGTACCGAGACCGTAATGCGCAGTATCGGTGGATGATTGAGGCAACAGGACTGCGGCCGGTCCAAATCTGGGATTTCAGGTGCTGTAAACCGCTCACTCGGGCACAGGTGGTGATTGCTGATTCAGTTTCATAGTCGTTTGAACTTCATTTACACGTTTCTCTCGAAACGTAAATTATCTGATTGCATAGACTTGGGACTTGCCCGTGGATGGGATGATCCTCGATTTCCCACAGTGCGAGGTTTGAAGTTCGCTCTGCACGCGGCATTATCTATCTGACCGTTTTCTGTACAGGCATACGTCGACGGGGGATGACGGTGGAGGCTTTGACACAATTCATGCTCTCTCAGGGCCCATCACAGGCGGTTGTCTCGCTTGAATGGGATTCCATTTGGACGCTGAATAAGAAAGTCATCGATCCTATCGCGCCACGTCTCTGGGCACTTATCAAGAATAAAATGCGAGTCTTTTCATGGTTCATTACTCGGCAGCCGGTTTTACATGATGTCGCATTAGGGTACGGGTGAAAATCACGGGTGGGCCCGAAACCGTTGAGGTCAAAACACTTCCTAAGCACAAGAAGAATGCGGAAGTCGGCGAAAAGAAGACGGCGTACAGCTCCGACATTCTTATCGAGCAAGATGATGCTCTTTCTTTCGATGATCAAGAGGAGGTGTGACTTTCGGTCGATCCCATTCCTTGAACAAACTCAATTTGTCTTAGATCACATTGATGGACTGGGGCAACGCTGTCGTTCGCTCCAAGGATATGGACGCTTCTGGCGCTGTGGCATCGATCGAAATGACATTGAAACTGGATGGCGATTTCCGCAAGACGAAGAAGAAGATTACTTGGCTTGCTCAGCCCACACCGTCGCACACATTAGTAGACGTAACACTGCTGGACTACGACTACCTCATTACGAAGAAGAAGCTTGGAGAGAATGACAAGATTACCGATGTCGCGACGCCCGTCACGGAGTTCAGAGAGGAAGCGCTGGCGGATGCGAACGTAATAGACTTGAAGAAAGGCGACACGATTCAATTCGAACGGAAGGGGTACTTCGTGCTTGACGGAACGAAAGATGGGAGGCTGGAATTCATCAAGATTCCTGACGGGAGTGCTGCCTCGGTAGCCAGTAAAACGGCCACCAATAATCGGGACGAAGAGCCAGGACCACAAGTTGAGTCACCTGCGGCACATACTCCCTCCATCACAACCAAAATGTATCAAGTCTCAAGGGTGTACGGTGATAACATCGAGACGCCGGTCGATACAAAGATGTACAGGGTCAATAATGTCTACTAGTACGAGTAGTGCTGCTGACATAATATTCTCACGCTCGTGACCTGTATTTGTGTATATTTGCACACATCAAAGCCAAACAAAAATTCTACAACCAGCGACGACGACGACGACGACGACGACGACGACGACGACGACGGGACCCCCGAGCTCATCGGTCAAGATTGCGAACATCAATCAAACCCTCTCCCAACATCTCCTGCACTCCTCGACCATAACGTCGTAATTGTGGCTTTGCCATATTTTATAGGCTTCACAGCCTTGTCGTTGGATTGTGTTGGGCATGGCACAGCGTCGTTCACCGAACAGAACTTCGTCATCGTCTCCCATCCAACCTCCGGGACTCAAGAAATACGCGCTCCGTCGTCCCCCAAGCTGTCGTAGACGCGCTTTTCCTGGCCGCCGCAACCCGAACCCCCTTTCCCACGCTTCCAGCGCGTCAACGCTCTCCTCCTCTGTCGAGCCACAGCGTCCAGTCCTCGTGCCGCTGCATCCCAATCTACGCCGACTGCCGTCTCGTTTCTCTGCTCAGAAGGACGCCATGCGTGTGACTGGTCCAGTCACTGTTGTAATTGGTGCCAAACGCAAACGAACCGCGAGTACCAATGAGAACGCACATTTGAACAGCCGCCCTTCGCGTGTTCCACGTAGAGTCAAAAGGTTAAAATCAGCGTCTAGTCAGGACTGCACCAGTGATAGCGGGAGCGGTGACTCGGCTGCGATGGATGTAGACCCTCCAACTTCATGGGTACATTCGGACGACTCTGATACGGATGAAGGCTCTTGTAGGTGGCTGTTTTGATCCCTTTTCAATCATGTCTCATTTTTTGTCGCAGCCGTTGACCATCTCATCAGTGATGCGCCTCCACGACAGCTTTTACGCATGCGCAAGGATGAACTCGTTCACTTGTACAATGTGGCGGCTCTACCGCATAACGCAGAATCTCTTACCAAGCAGGAGATCGTGGATGCGATCGTCGCAACGCGCGATGAATGTCTGTCAGTACCACCGTCATCTCCGCCTGGCGTCTCCACCGGGTACTCTTCTGACGATGGCAACGTCGCGGGAGATGAAGAGAATGACATACCTACCCGGTATGAGTTCATGCCCAATGGTTTGCGGCGACGTGCGACGGTCAATTATTTTGGTCGAACAAATGACAGACCATGGAAAGGCCGAAGTTTGTCCATGAGCAACCTTCTTGTCCAGAATGCCTTCCGTCAGGGCAGAAGAGCTGCTGGAGTAATTGAGCCTAAGAAGAGTGAGGATGGTAGCGTCAGCTCAGGAGCACGGTGAGAAGCGGGTTCCTTTGTATTGTATTGCCTGTTGCTCACAAGAAAATGACAGTCGGAAAGCTAATTTTGCTATAGCCAAATCATCTTCGACGCCCACTTGCTTTTCAAAGACCCCGTCTTCACCTCCGGCTACTCGTCTTCGGTCGCGGAAGGTATCAACTGATGCCGTGTCGACTAGAATTAAAGGCAAAAGCAAACAGGTTGAGGATGAGGATGAGTCACAAGCTGCCGCATCTGAATCGGAGTCCGACGAAGATCACTCTGACAAACACAACAGTGATTCGACAGAGATTGTCAACTCCGACCTTGGGACGAGCCATCCCAGTCCAAGACGTTTAAGGAGTAGAAGTCGGCAAAATTTGGATATCCAACCTTCAGTTAGGAGACGACCCCAGGGTACTGGAGTCACCGAAGGTTTCCGAAGAATTGTTCCAAGGCGGAAGGCTAAGGAGAGGATCGGCTCTCTGAGGGAGGAGGAGGAGGCGGAGGAGGAGGAGGAGGAGGAGGAGGAGGAGGAGGAGAATGATTCGGAAGACCAGGATGAGTTACAGCAAGACACAGGGCAGGATGAGGACGACAAATGTAACGATGACGAAGAGGTCGAAGAGGTGGACGAGCTCATCTCTTCAGCTTCCCCTACACCCCCGCCACTTCCCCAAGGACGCAGAACGCCCGTTAGGCGCCGCTTACGACCCAGGCGAACACGAGGACATGCTCCTTCGAGCGACGGCGATGACGAAGATGACGGTGTGGATGGCGGTGATGAGGAAGAGGAAGACGCGGACGATGACGCAGAAGTCTCTACTGCGGATGATGACGAAGAAGCCATTGCCATTCTCGTAGAGCCACGCAAGCTACGAAGTGGAAAGATCGTTGGCGAGGAGGGGTTAGTGGAGGATATCGAAGAGGGGGATGAGAACGAGAACGAGAACGGCGACGCAGAGGATTCTGCAGACCTCGAGGAGGAAGTAGATCTCGAAGTGGATGGAGATAGCGACAGTACGGAATCTATGGATGACGGTGTGTGGATCGGAACTGCCTTGTGTTCAACACCTAATGGCCCCAAAGTAGATTTGACTGCTGCTACCGCCAAAACATTAGTTCGGCTCCGTCGCGACGACCTGGTCAGATTATGCGAGACACGGGATTTGGACGCTGTTGGAACCAAACCTCAGCTCGCTGAGGCACTGCTGCAGTGGCGGGACCGCCACACACATGACTTCTCATCTCCCTCGTCAGCTGGGACTGCTCGCCCGCCATCGACTGCCAAACGTCGCGCAAATGGGCGCAGGTTCAGCCGAAGTCAAACGCAGAGTGGTACACCGCCAGTCCTCCTCCGACCTGGGAATGTTCATATCGATGGACCACGCACTCCACCACTCTCACAAACTCACAAGGACGCTGAACCCGAACTCGAACTGGATCTCGAGAGCATGGGTTTGGACGATAGAGAGATACCACCAGAGAAGTTGTCCAAGCTGGAAAAGATTGGCAGTGGAGGCTTCAAGGATGTCTTCATTGGTCGATATAAGGGCAGAAAGGTTGCCATCGCCGAGTTTCGTGGACAGCTCAATGACAGTGCGTTGGATCCCCTACCTCAGACCCCCGCCAACGCTGAGTGTTGCGTATAGTGGACATCAACGAGCTCAAGTTGCTGGGCGGCTTCAATCACCCAAATATTGTCCGTTTCGTGCGTACAGATTCGTCATTATTCGTTGGACAACTCCAAACCTTGCATATAGATTGGCGTCAGCATTCCCGAAAATACTCGTGACACACCGGTCATGATTGTCAGCGAATTATGTTCCAATGGTGACCTCTTTGATTATATAAGGAAGGTGCCCTCTCCCTCTCTCAATAAAGTCGTGAGTGCCGTATCCACTCCTCTATCTATTTGTGATGCTGAGCGGTCTCAGTTGGGCATGATGCTTGACATTGCGCGAGGCGTCGAGTACCTGCATTTGCGCAAGCCTTCTGTCATTCATCGCGATTGCAAGTCTTCGAATATTCTCATCACTTCCAGAGGTATTGCAAAAATAGCGGATTTCGGATTGGCGAAAGTCAAGCAATCCACCAGATCCATGGTTCGAAGTCTGGTGGGCACTGTGAACTGGCAAGCTCCAGAACTTTGGCACGCGCACCCAAAATATAACCACAAAGTCGACGTGTTCTCGTGCGCCATGGTATACTGGGAGATGCTGCAGTGGCATTCTTCGAATCCAAAATTCCCCTGGGAGGTAGGTCATCGTTCGCTCTTGACCGTATGTCTCCTGATTCCATTTCACCAGGGCATGAATGAGCATGCTATCTATGACATCGTTGGAGCCAAAAGACAAAGGTTCGTTCTCTAACAATGGATTCATCTTCCCATTTCTTAGCATTTCCCATAGGCCCTCGATATCGGGATTGCGAAAACAATGGTGCCCGGAGATCATCGACCTGATAGAAAGGATGTGGGCGCAAGAACCTCATGACCGACCAACTATGTCGGAGGTCGTGGAAGAACTGGAACGATTGGTCCATTGACCCCGATTTGGGGTGCACTCCTGCTTAACATTTATTCCTCATTCCTCATTCACACACTCATCAAATAATCCCGACAACTAGAACTACATTCAGGCTGTTCAAGACCAGATACCACTTTGTAAATTTGCTCTTCGCATGTCAAACACTGTATCGTATTCCCGCACAATACCATCCGTAAATTGTACTATTTCTTCCATCGGAAATGAACGCCGTCTCGGACCGGACCGGGTTGTGGTACCAGTACAGTGCAGTACAGTCAATGACTGCACAAAGGGTGCGTTCTTACAACCTTTTCTAGTACTAGTACTGTATAGCAAACAGGCGTAGGGGCCCTGACTACACCGGGTAGCTCTTACCCCGGCAGGAGCAAACTTTGACTACCGTTAGACCCGAAATGGTCCATGGCTTGTGTCACTTGCCAGAGCTTGCTTGCGGCGGCTTTAGCAGTGCAACAGAAATATAATGTGCGTCCCATTAGTGATCAATTCAGAGACTATTTTATAGAACGGAACGTTCATCCAGGCGCATGCGCTTTCCCCCGATTTTTATACCACAATCCTTTGACCTCGCTGAACTGCTCGCTTTGTCCGCTTCATAGTGTCTCGATGATACTCAGATTTACCACCAGCGACATGCTGAATACCACTCTCGTGGACTCGGGGACCGGAACCGCAGCATTTTCCATCATTACTCGCCGACTGCACGATGACGAATTCGAAGATAAGCGTGAGAGCGTCACTCCACTGCGCAAGACGTGGATATACGACTCCAGTGGGAGGGTCGTTGGAGAGATTACGTGGACTGGGAGACAACCAACGGATTTTGTTGTCGCAGAGGAACCCATTGGCAGCTTGAAGCACCTCTTTGGGACTTCAGTCGTACGGTTCTTGTGCGTGCAGTGCGCGATCTTCCTGTACAACGCCCATTCAGTTGACTTTTGGTAGACCGAGAGTTCTCTCGATTCCTACAAGGTTCGACTCGGCGTATGTCTGGACGGCTACACAGCATTCTCTCGTGGTGCGTGACTGCCATTGATCTCACTTCAAAGCTATCGTGCTTACAGTTGGTTTTGTACAGCTGTTAGACTATGAAACAGAGACGGCCAAGGGACGCTTTCATTACAACAGCGTCCGCATCGGAAAACGTTTCATCAAGACATATGTGCATGGGTTTGGACACAACTACCTGGAATTCCAATGTCATCCTCTCGCCCACACTGTGGAATTGATCAGTAAGATCTTATTCCAGACTGGTGCTCTTTCTAGCCATGCTGAAATTCCTGTCGCCAGTTTCATTCATCATCATTGAGATGGTTCGCCGCGGTCGATTCTCACTGCAGCCGTATTGTTTCGACTCTCCCAAGGTTCAGACTCTGCACGAAGCCTATGCCACTGTCGTTCGGAAGATGAAAACCGTCCAATTACATCACGAACTTCCGTCCCCGGTGCTTTCCTTGCTCTCGGTTCTGCCCTGGATCTCGTCGTCACTCCCTCCCTCTTACGATTTCAACACATAAAACAAAACGCATTTAAAACGTATATACAATATTATCACCACTGCACTCATTAGGATCCATTACTCAATCTTCCGCTGTACATTGTTCGACTACGGACTATCAATCACCTTTTTCTGGGACAATCGACCCTCGCCTTTGTCATTTCCTGATCGAGCGACGTGATGTTGTCACACGTCACGTGTGTGACAGACCGCGTCATTGCGTTCAGACGCGAAATGTCTTTCGTAGCGAATGGATTGCTCGGACCACTACAATCTACACCTCCAAGCCTGGAAGAAACCCCGTATTTTGCTTTAAATGGTCTGCTTGGGGTCGCAAGTTCGAAACCAGAGTTCTTGGGTGATGACAGTTTTAACGATGGCACTCAACAACGTGAGTTATCTATTTTTCCTTGATACGTCTAGTTAAACAACAGCATGTTGAAGTCGGAGATGTATTGTCTGCGCTCAGCAGTGGTGAGTTGACCCGATACTGTGCCTGTTGCTTCAGACCAAATTCAGCATACCGAACAGAGAGTTCACGAGTCTCACCACCCCAACCATCCCAAGGTTTGAACGACCCCCAAGACTTGTATTGATGACTCACAGACTATTAGACGACGACCTTCCGGATGTGTCTGTCTTGCTGGACCTATGCAAAACGACGGCTGCATCCACCGTTGGGAATCGACATCGTATCGCGTTCGAATCTTCACCTAATGAGCACGGGAAACCTATTCGTGCTACCACCTTTGATGGCAAATCACTTCATCTAAAACGGCGAGCTCGAAAAAACAATCTATCCTGGAAGGTAACTAGGTCATTCATATTCCCCTTGACGGGATTCCTGATCATGCACAGGCCCGTGACTCTTCTAGTCAACGTATTGGAAGCATTTTAGATGTGCCAATCCATCGTTTGATGGAACGGTTATCCGCTAAAACCGCAGCCCAACTTGATCGTGTGTAAGCTGTTTGAGCTTGGATTCAGCAGCTACAAACTCATCTTGCAAATAGTCCCCCCTTAGAGAAGTCTCGCTCGCACCATGTAAACGCCGACGACACACTCTGGGTAGATCGGTACCGCCCCGCTTGTTTCGCTGACCTCTTGGGAAATGATCGCGTGGCGCGGGAGATCATGGCCTGGGTAAAGCAATGGGACTGGTGTGTCTTCGGGAAGAACAAGTCCCGGAAGAGACCAAGAGTAGATGACGAGAATCAAGACGAATACCATCGGCCACTTCAGAAGGTGTTTATCCGTTTGCCTTAGTTTCGTTTATAAGACTCACTCACATGACCCAGATTCTGCTTCTCACCGGACCTCCAGGCCTCGGTAAGACGACTTTGGCTCATGTCGTCGCCCGTCAGGCTGGATATGAGGTCATGGAAATCAACGCCAGGTTTGTAGCTCGCCTCTTCCAGCTGAGGTCCCCTTCATGACGATGCAAACCTAGTGACGCGAGATCGGCTCAGGTCGTCGATGAGCGGATCCGACCCGCTCTCGAGTCCGGCACAGCGGTGGGCGGTTCTAAGCCGGTGCTTGTTGTCATAGACGAGATTGACGGCGCCACAGGCGGGGGCGAGAACGTGAGTTCCTTCAACATATATCATATCCTCCTGATACTATCTTTCGAAGTCGACTGGGTTCATCCAGAAGCTGGTTGGACTCACCTACGACACCCCGAAACGAAAGCGTAAGCCTTTGAAAGATGCTGCAATAATGGTGATCCACAAGTTGTTCATTTTTGCAGACCGAACCCAAGCCCGCGATATTCAGCGAAAGCGACCGCTTCTTCGCCCTATCATCTGCATATGCAACGATCATAATACTGCAGCATTGGCAAAACTTCGACCTCATGCCAACATACTACGGTTCACTCGACCGTCGGATATTCATACCGTTCGGCGTCTGCAACAAATCTGTGGCTTTGAGGGACTCAAAGCTGACACAAGGGCTCTAACCACTCTTGTTGGAGTGGCCAAAGGCGATCTGCGCGGATGTCTCAACACCCTACAGGTGCAATTCGAACATTTCTTACGTGACGTCCAAGTCTGAAGATGCCTTAATAGTTCATCAAAGCTAAGGATGAAGATGTTACGGAAAACGTTGTCCGCGATGCCACCGTTGGCATGAAGGAGGCGGATACAACGGTCCACTCAGCATTAAACAGTCTTTTCGCGCCGTTAACTAGAAAGCGAGCCAAGGAATTGGGCCTCAGTGAATTGGACGAGACCAAATACGTTGGAAGGCTTTGTCAGGAGGTAGAAGCGACGGGCAAAATAAGCACTATCGCGACAGGTGACGGTCTCAGCCCCCAGTTCCGCGATGTGCTTATCGTGTGCCTTGGACCCAGGATGCTTCACGCATTATGCCACTCTTCGTCACCATGACGTGAATTTTTCTCGCTATGAGAAAGCCGCAGAATGGCTTGGCGTATTCGATACATTCAACAGCGCAATGTATTCGGATGGAGACTTTGATCTTTCCCCATACCTCCCCTTTCTGTTGGTTCCTTTCTTCCCTCTCTTTCAGGAAAGGGGTGCTTCGGCCATTGAAAGGAATCACGCGGACTGGGACGTGCGTCAGTCTAATTCTTTTCATTTTCTCAATCTGACGTTCTTTGTGCTTGACTTCCTGTAGCATTTGCAGCTAGTAAAGAGCAATGAAGAGATCTATGAATCACTGTCCCGCGCGGCGCACGCACGACACGGAGGCAGTTTTAGACATCTTGCAACCAGACCGACTCTTCAACTTGAATTTGTGCCATACATCAATCGAATCATATCGCCACCTCTTCGACCAGTTTGTCCGCATTTTCCACTTCGCAGTTTCTTTCTTGAAAAGTCATATAGGTGAATAGCCAAATTATCCGACCAGACGAGAGGGCGATACTTTCGCGTCTGGTTGATATCATGGCCTCCTTGGAGCTACGTTTTGTCAAGGACAAGACTGAAGATGGTCAGCTGTTCTATGGACTTGACCCGTGCGCTTGGGTACTCCGCAACTCTACACTACGCTGACATTGGCTACAGACCTATTGATGTCTTCGTTACATACGATGGAAAGCGTGCTTCTGACATCCCGGTATCCCGCTATGCCGTGAGGCACCTGGTGGCAGCCGAAGTCGATTGTTTTCCACTTTCACGTCCGAAACGGCTGATCACTCGTGTCTCCAGGTTGATGCACTTATTCTCTCCCGGCATGCTGAGACTAAGGACCTGGGCTCATCCAGGAAACGACCTCGAACGTTAGTCAACGATTTGCGAAATTCATGCGATTCAGGTTGATTGATTGAATACCAGCAATGTAATTCAGAACGAAGACGCCGATGCGGACATGGTTGGAGAAACAAATGTGGCCAAGAAGAAGGTTGACATTGCCGACAAGGTTTGTCTTACCTTCTGATTCTCTCCCATCTCATCTCACCGTTGACAATCATGCATAGCCCCCGACAGACTTCTTCGGTCGGCCGATCACGGACCTCTCCACGAAAAGGAATGCAGGGACGCTCAAGAAAGTTGAGAAGAAATTCCGCGTGACTTATCGTTTTCTGGAAGGAAACTCAGCAGCTGTGCGGAAATCTGTCAAAGTCGGAGCGTTTGTCTAGCCGAGGCAGTTGCGGTGGTGTATTGTGACATTTTGTACGATTGAGCTGTTGTTCAAATAACCGTGACTTTATTGACGTGATCGACTCTGACGTAACTT
>CEMM01322321.1:54177-66784 GCA_900068975.1 Hygrocybe conica | reverse complement strand
CCATGGCGAAGGTAACGGAAACGGAAGAGCCTCATCGTCGAGAGTGGGTCCTTGAGGCAGAGACAGAATATAGGTTTGAACTTGACCCGAAGACGTTTCTTGGAATAACAGTGCCCTTCATTTTCGCCCCGCGCGTTGTAACTTGAAGCTGACCTGCGTTACCAGCTCCTCGAAGGACAGGCAGAGATATTCGGAGCAGAGCTAGCAGAAGGGAAATCCTATATATTTGGCTTCGAATGCAAGGCTGCTGTCTTCACCTGGCAGGGATGCAAAATCGAGATGAGTCCTCTCCTTGAACGACGACGGCTTGCAATCCGGCGCTTATCTCTCATACGAATGCTAGATACGTCGTCGGCCATCCCCCAACCGAGTACATCTCGGACGAAACGCCAATGGCAGCGTATGCAAACGTGCACATTGCTCTTGAACAAATGCGTGTGCGTGCGTTGCGAGTAATACACGGTTCTCCGGCGTCCGAAGACGAACAAGATGTCAAAACAGAGCCCCCACGCGTGTTGGTGCTGGGACCGGAAAATTCTGGCAAAACGACCGTCTGTAAAATTTTGACCAATTACGCTGTAAGGTCTGGTCAGGAGTGGGCGCCAATGTTGATCAACGTTGATCCCAGTGAGGTATACAGCGCGCCTCGTGACGCTTCAAGTTCTCGATGTATGGTATGGTGACCTTCATCGTTCTCGTCCAGGGTGGTTGGTCGGTACCAGGCGCAATATCTGCCGTCAATGTCCATGCGCCTCTCCACACAAGTTCACCCGCCAATCCACTAGGTTTCGCCGCAACATCGGCGCCCGCCGCTCTCTCGTCCAACGCGCTGGTGCCCATAGTTTATTGGTACGGTCACGCAGAGATCAAACGAAATCCACTCCTCCTTGATCGAATTATTCGCAACCTTGGCGAAAATGTCAATGACCGATTGGACATGGATGCGATAGGTGGTGTTCGCTAGAAGTGCTTAAACTGTATCTGACTTTTAACAGGTCGTGCGTCTGGTCTGATTGTCGATACACCTTCTTCTTTCGCCACAGGCTCAGGTGCAAACAACGACCACCGCAATACGCTCATCAAAGCCTGTATTGACGCCTTCAGAAGTGCGTTTCTTTCATTGGCTCGCTCATCTAGTTAATTTCAATGCGCAGTCGATGTCATCCTCATCGTGGGGCATGAAAAGTTGAATGTCGAGATGCAACGCCTTTATGGAAAGCATTTGACCGTCCTCAAAATCCCCAAATCGGGAGGGGTGCCATTCTCCGGCTCATTGTTAGCTTCACATGACTGAGTTTCGTTGCCAGGTCGTCGAGCTCGATCACGGCTACCGCGAGCGCGTGCATAACCTTCAACTACACGCCTATATGTATGGACAAGTCTTCGATGCTCCTCCTGGTGTCTCTTCACCCACTTTGGCTGGTGAACCAATGACGGATCTCGCCCTGGCACCGTCGTCATCTATCATCAATTTCGCCGATCTTGCAATATACCGCATAGGCGCAGGTTTGTGCAGGTTTCTACCATTATATGTCCTTGATGCTGAATCGTTTCGAAAATCAGAATCCATGGCGCCATCGTCAGCACTCCCCATCGGTGCCACCCGAGTGGTATCAGAAATGCAACCCGTTGGGATTGATCCGTCTCAGGTAGGATCTCGCCTATTGAACGCGGTGCTGGCCCTCCTAGCCCCCCCAAATCCGGACGAGAATGAACGGTACGACGAAGAGATACTCGATCTTACTGTCACGGGATTTTTGGTTGTGTACGTATCTTCACCGCCAAGAGGTTACCTACCTATCTTGATCATCACGACAGTACAAACGTGGACATACCGAATCGCAAGTTGACGGTTCTCGCGCCTAACCAGGGGTCATACACAGGCAAAACAGTCATTGTGGGTTCGTTTGAATGGCAGGATCAATAATGTATCGCATCGAGTCATCCAGAAGTCCAGAGTTAGAATTATCATATGTTAGACAAGTCCCGTCCCCACACGCCTCTGCGTGAGGCTCAGTATATGAGTGCCACGCCCATTCGGAGTGAAAAACCCACCTAATGATCCAATCGACCATGAGGAGCGCCCGTGTTCTCGTCGACACCTGCTCGCTCCAGTAAACGCTTCTCCAGGCGTACATGGCCATCAAGCCTCCCATCAGTGAGCGACTCCCCAGGTCGAAGACAGCCGCGTTACCGATATAGGCAAGGGTGCCGAGGTGAAAGTAACGGAATGGCTGGGAGACAGCCTCATCGGTGCAATCGGGCAGATTGTTGGCTGCAAGGACCGAGCGTTGCCGCGCCAGCTTGTGCAATTTCTTCGCCAGGTACTTTCCTTGTTGGGATGCCACTTGAGCAGTCTAAGCACGTCGAGAGATCGTTGCGGGGGTTGAACGGCGGAACTCGATCAATTAGAATGCCTTACGCACCGCGGGTAGGGCTGTGATTTTCGTCCCAATGGCTTCGAGCAAAGCACATAGCTCGTTCAAGGACAAGCTATTATCCCCGTCATGGTCGTACAATCGAAAGAGCTCCTCAACCTACGGTTTCGCCAACGGACGGTCACCCCAGAAGAGATAGGTTTCCAGACTGACTCACTTTCGTAATGTGGTCCTCGGCCATGGGAATGCGTTGTTTGATTCTTGAAACTGCTCAAGCCCATGAGCAAGCATAGACAAGGCTGGCCAATGACATACCCATAACCTTCCACTCTTCAAAGTCGATTTTCCCATCTTTGTTCTCGTCGGCCTCGTCGACGAGCTCCATAAAGTAACTGACAAGCGATGTCTCGATCTGCCCACCCAATCAGTGGATCGAATTCGTTTAAGTTCCGAGACATGAACACACAGTTGCACAATCGCCAATAGCATAAACGTCACCGAGAGGTGCGCCTTTCACTCTCAGGTGAGCATCGACCTCTATCGCCTTCTTGTGGAATTGATTAGGAAGGAGGTTCGATACGCGCTCGGTGAATGGGTTCATAGCAATCCCTGTGGACCAAAGGACGAAATTTGTTGGGATATCATGATCGACTGCTTTGCCATCAGCTGTGCGAGTCGTGTATACGACGTGATCCTCGTGTATGGATTTGACTCTAGCATTTGGGGACTTAATGATGGAGAGGGGGAGAGTATCAGTGGACATACCGGGCATCTGTAATCAGATCTACTCCGTCCCTTCTGAACTTTTCCTTGAGGGAAAATGATTGTCAAATCAATGCGACCCAGTCAGAAGGAGAGGACCAACTTCTGCGTAGTTCGAGATAGCTTCGGAATACTGCAGCGCGTGGTTTGTTAGTCGAAGACATAGGCAGAATGGACGTTCGGCCTACGGTGTTTAGAATATGCGACCGAGATTGAATGACATGTATCGAAACCTCCTCTCTACAGATTTTCGGATACTGGAAAGAACACGTAATGAAACTGTGTTCCCACCAGCGTGAATTGACGGAACGTACGTAGCGCATAATGTCCTCCTGACAAAGGTCGTAGATCTCCTACGGCGATAACTTATTGCTCGATGGACCGGAATGAACAAGCGGATGGCTCACAGCAGCGGTCTCTACACCTGTAGGTCCCCCTCCACAGACTACAAAGCTCAATAAACGCTTGCGATCTTCCGGAGAAGTGCATGGCAAGCTTGCCATTTCGAAATTGTCTACATTTAAAGGGGTAAGTCGATCACCCAATGCAGGAGGAAGTCAAGCGATCACCCATGATTCTCCGACGAATGGTTTGCGCATCGCCCACGGTCTTGAGTTGGAATGAATGTCGAAGCCCCGGAACACCATGGGTCGCTGAAGAGGAACCGACGGCGATGATAAGCTTGTCATACCTTGTCAAAGGATATGTGAAGTGGAAGGAGCATTAACAATGAATCAACACACGGAACGTATATGTGCTGAGATTCGCCCATTGCAGAAAATGCCTCCACTTCAATGAGACGTTCGGACATGCATAGGTCAACCGCTTTGCCTTCAATGAAATGACCACGGAGGCGAGCGATGATTTTCCGAATTGGTTCGATCAAGGATCGGACCTGCACTGTGCCAACTGCAGCAGCTGAATAGAATAAAACAAAAGGGATAATCAATTCCGTGCTGAGTCCAAGGTAAGAACCACATACAAGGCAAGAGCGGCGTGAATGTTGTGAATGTCTCTGGACATATCACGGTCACGTGGTATTCACCGGAATGCAGGCTTTGGACGAGGCTAATCGCCTGCATATACCCAAAAGATCGTCTCGGTGAGTCGAGAGAAAGACGCTGGCGCTCGTAGACTTACACCCCAGCCACCGCCAACGATCACCAGACGAGGCTTTTCCGCCAGCTTGACGTTTTCCTCATCTTCCTCGTCATCGACTTGGACTTTGGCGACTGGTAAATTCTTGGGACCACCTCTTTCGGGGTGGAGAGCAAGCGGGGAGACGGGCACACAATGTACATGCTTGTCGGTGTAAGTGAACGCGTCATGGATGAAGATACCCGCCCCGATCGCCAGAATCCCGAACGAAGACGACAGCAAAAAATACCCAGAATATTTGAGAACCTTGATGGCAGTAACAAACAACGGCCGAGTCGACGACCCGGAGCTCTTCTCCGGTGGTACTTGCCCTGAATCTGTTGAGATGGTACGCCAACGGAGTGGGGCGAGTCGAAAGAACGGCTTTGGAGGCACATCTAGGCGATGAGCAGAAAGCAACCCTTTCCGATGACCTGCCAGGAGAGCACGGTGTGCTCGCAATGGCAGAGTCATGGTCAGTATCGACCTTGTTTAACGTTGTCCTCGAGGTAAGTAAATATCCTTACGTCATCTCACGTGCTGCCTGGCGGTGGTGTCAATATCATTGTAGACCCAGCAGACCTGTATACACTTCATCCTTGAGTTGTGACGTGCCAATCAAGAATATCTGCCCATTTATCCGGTAGCAATTTGGAGATCTGCTCCACATCTTTGTCGCCCCGTCCAGATAAGCACTGTCACCAATGTCAGAACGTTCATTTACTAAGCTCTGAGACCAACTCACGATGACTATATCTGCGTCTTTGCTCAGCGTCTTGGCAAGTTGAACTCCAGCCCAGATAGCGTGTGACGACTCAAGTGCTGGCATACCGTCAATATCCCTGTAAACCAACAAAGAAAGGCTGAGGACACACCAGGTATAATTCCTTCAAGCTGCGTCAGCATACGGAAGCCTCGCAGTGCCTCTTCGTCCGTGGCGACAATGTATTCCGCCCTTCCAGAATCTTTTAGCCAGGCATGCTCAGGGCCCACTCCTGGATAATCTAGACCAGCACTGATCGAGTGCGTCTCCATGATCTGGCCAGCAGGCGACTGGAGAATATACGTCCGTACCCCATGGAGGACCCCTGGCTGTCCCATAGATAATGTTGCACTGTGGTGGTCCCCGTCGAGTCCTGATGTGCAACATCAACGAAACCTAATACATCAGTAACGGCGTGCAGCGTACCTTCTCCGCCAGCTTCCACTCCGACCAAGCGGACATTTTTTTCCGGGATGAAGTCGTAAAAGGTACCGATAGCGTTACTTCCCCCTCCCACGCACGCTACGAGAACATCTGGTAATTTTCCACTCACCTCCTGTAGCTGAGATTTGATCTCTTTCCCGATGACCCGTTGGAAGTCTCGAACAAGAGTGGGAAACGGATGTGGTCCGATCACTGAACCGACGAGGTAATGCGTAGTCGCCAAATTAGTCACCCAGTCTCGCATGGCTTCGTTGACGGCGTCCTTCAGTGTACGCGAACCAGAGTTAACGGGAATAACCTGAATTTCGTTCTCAGCACCATACGAGTCGGGCAGTGTCGCGCAGAACATACTTTTCCGCCGAGCATCTGTATCCGGAAGACATTAAGGGCTTGTCGTTGCACATCTTCCGAACCCATATAGATGACACACTCCAGCCCAAACCGAGCACAGACTGTCGCAGTAGCGACGCCATGTTGACCTGCACCAGTTTCGGCAATGATCCGTTTTTTTCCTAAACGTTTTGCCAGGAGGATCTTCGGCGAGTTCAATGACTCTGCCAATCGTGGAATATGACCATGCCTACCTGACCAATCGCGTTGTTAATCTTGTGAGATCCGGTATGATTGCTGGTGGGTGTCGAGATAAGATTCGAGTAGTCCCGTCATATGTATGACGAGGTAGACCTACAGGTCTTCCCGTTTCAGCCAGATCTTGGCTCCGCGAGCGTGTTCAGTCAGTTTTTGAGCGTAGTAGAGCTTCGATGGGCGATTCATATAGTCAAAGAAGCCCTGAAACTCTTCCCAGAAGCGCGGATCGTTGATGGCATCATTGTGTGCTCTCTCCAGTTCCACCAGACAGTCAAAGAGTGCTTCTGGAACATATTGACCCCCAAACTGACCGAAACGCGCGGGGATAATGGATTTAGATCCTGCCTCGTTGATGGACTTGGCCTTCTCCGCTGGGTGTAGAGAACTCTTCTGGGACAGTGGTGGGGAGGAGAAAGGCGTGTCTCTGACACTGACGTCCTGGCAGTATTTCTCAACGCACTGTGCGAGCTGATCCTTTGGTGCATCACGTATAACGCTGACAAGACGACTGCCGATTACGACACCGTCCGCGCCAGCATCAGCGACAGTATTGAAATGTTCGCGAGTTGCCACGCCGAATCCCACGGCGACAGGAACTGTTGCATATTCACGGACTCGAGAAATTATGTCAGGGAGTTCATTGTTTATGGCAACCTTCTCTGACGATCCCGTGGTGCCCATCTGGACATATAAATGACGTTTCTGACTGATAAAAAGTCCGAGGATTCACCTTTGACACGATGTAGATGAAGGTATCTGCGATAGAAGCCAGGAATTTGATTCGCGAGAGGGATGTAGACGGTGCAATTAACGGGATATATGAGAGACTTGTCAAAGAGATCGTAAGATTGTGCGGTATTATTAAAGAAAGGTACGGAACACTGACTTGGCTCCTGCGCACTTCTGTCGAAAGTCCTTTGCCTCCTCGGGTGGAAGATCGACCATAATAAATCCATTTGCGCCAGCCTTGACAGCATCTTGGATCGACCTGTCTTCTCCGTACGCAAGAAGAGGGTTGTAGTATCCTGATAGCGATCGATCAATGCTTCGCTTTACAACGAAATGTTGTCGTTGCGCACCCATCAGTACCACAGGCACTTTCAGTCCCCGGGAGCGAGCTTCACTGAGTAAAGCCAGAACGGTACAATATTCAACATTATTTTTCACAGCGATCTGGCGGTGAGAAATTGTGAGCAACAGTTTGGAGACGCAGATTTTGAATGCTGACATTATTTGTTTCCTGTATCGCGGGCCCATCAGCGATAGGATCGGAAAACGGCACCCCGAGTTCAATAATATCTGCGCCCCCCTGTTGCATGGACAACAGGATCGGCACGGTATCATCTGGCGTGGGGTAGCCCGCGGTCACGAAGGTCACCAGTATTGGTCTTCGCTGAAAAGAGTATTGTGACAGGTCAAGTGGTACATGGTGATTCGTACCTGCTGCTTTGCCACCGCAAATACGTCTTTGAGAGCTTCCATGTTGTGTAAAGTCCGGATTCAAGACTTGGATGATCAAACCGTCGGCAACACCCGTCCGACCGGACCGCATTCAAGCTCGGACTTGGTCTCTCCTCACGAAATCAGCATCGTTCTCCTCCGGTTTGGAAAACCTCCCGGAGCCGTTCTGTATCGATATCAAGGATCGTCTTACGCGGTGAACACGGGACTCAGAACGCTGAAAATGCGCATGCCTTTCCAGCGGGCCCCGCCATCCGCTTGTATTTGATTGCATCGGGCGGGTTCGTGGGTCGTCCTTCGTGGATCCAACCACGCGATAACGACAAATACGATCCCATCACGATGACACGTTTTTTAGACGGTGACGTGAAAAGACAGGGCCAGCGTCAGCAGCACGTAAATATATTGTGCCACCTTCTAGATACGATTTCGGCCGTACACTACACGTTTCCGTGTGATGATCCGGTTTAGCAAAGAAACACGAATGCGGGTGATGTGGAGCCCTGCAGTGGATTCCAGCTGACCGTCTTCCATCCCTGCCGTTCGCCTCACCGTTCACGAACGCCGTACCAACGTGATCACCCGTCTGGGGTCGGATCCTTCTCAAGAACTGGGGTCTGGGCGGATCAAAGGACAAGCCTTGGTCCGACGGAGTCTTCATATATAAGCCAGCGGTCTTCTTACTCGCAGTTTAACACCCCCCTCGAGGACAGGAGATTCTTATCACATTATGTCCTCCTCTTTGCTTCTCAATTCTGTGGACGCGTTGCCCCAACCGTCGGACGAATCCAAGGTGCTTGTCATCTACACTGGCGGAACCATTGGCATGCTCGTCGGTTCACAGGGCTATGTCCCAGAACCCCACTTCCTCACAGACACGCTCCGCTGTCAGTCAAGATTTCACGACCCGTTGCAAGATTCGTTGTTCTCCAACGCAACCTCTGTCAAAGGCTATAGAGAATGGAGCAGCAGCAGTGGGCGCTCCACCCCTCGTAGCACCTCTAGCAGCAATTCACTATCCTCCTTCCATCCGAACCTGACTGTTCGTTCTTCTCGGCCGATTGGGCGCTCCGAATTAGCCCCCCCTGACGACGAACACGGCCGGGGATCACCTGTCCATCATCACCCCGTCTGGCACAAAGTCACAGACGACGTGTATGAAGCTCGCGTCCACGGTCTAGTGACCCCTCGGAGTACCATACCTGGAGGAGGTACAAAACGCATTCGGTATGCGATTTTAGAGGTGAGCACTAAACCCACTAGGCGTTAGCTCTTTTCACAAGATTTCCTCATTTAGTGGAACCCCCTTCTGGATAGCAGCAATATGGAGATAGAAGGTAGCTTTCTTATCACCCATTCATTTGTGATTATGGCATTCAATTGCTCGTAATAGATTGGATACGAATCGCAACGGATATCGAGCTCAACTACTCCGTTTTTGATGCCTTTGTCGTTCTTCACGGCACAGATACGATGTGTTATACGTCGAGTGCCCTCAGCTTCCTCCTTGAAGACCTCGGGAAGACTGTGGTATTTACGGTCCCCTGTCACGATATCTATCACTCCTCATCATCCGCTACAGATCTTGACTGGTTCACAGATCCCTCTTGCACAATTACGAAACGACTCCGTAGACAACCTCATGGGTGCTTTGACTATCGCCGGCCATTACATCATTCCAGGTACGCCCATCCATCGGCTGATCTTTTAACATACCATTTCAACCTTTTCATTTAGAATGCTGTCTTTATTTTAATCACACACTCTTCCGTGGCAACAGAGTTTCCAAGCTGTCATCTTACGACCTTCATGCATTCGATAGTCCAAATTTCCCCCCTCTTGTCAAGGGTAAGTTAAAACGCACATTTTCCCGAAAGCGGGCACCTGACACAGTCCTTATAGTTGGCATCGACATCATCATAAATTGGAATGACGTCATACGTCAAACCAGTCTTCGGCGCTTCAAAGCTCACAAACGTAGGCATCTCCCCAGATGTCCCGATTTACCTTGCGCTAATCTACGCTTTCGCAGGCATGAGTCCCCATGTCGGTAAGTGCCCATGGTGAGTTGTCGGCACCTCATAGTAATCGCCTTTCATAGCCGCGTTGCGTCTCTTCCCGGGTCTCACGGCGGCTACGATTCGGGCTTTCCTTGCACCCCCAATGCGTGGTGTTGTTCTGGAAACATATGGCGCCGGTAATGCACCACAACGCTCAGACGTGATGGCAGTGTTGAAAGACGCTTGCGCACGCGGCGTCGTTATCGTGGGCATCTCGCAGTGTGCAAAGGGGTCAGTCACCGACGCGTATGAAACCGGAAGGACATTACAGCAAGTCGGGGTGATACCCGGTGGGGACATGACACCTGAGGTTAGTTCGACGGTCTTCAACAGAATAGTCTCTAATTCCATGACTTTTTGCGTACGAAAAGTGTGCCCTGACCAAGTTAGGTTATCTACTCTCCAAACCAGAACTGTCAACAGATAAAGTTCGCAACCTCATGGCCATACCTCTCCGAGGTGAATTGACGCTTCCTGCGAGTTCGCCTCCCACGCAGGTCACCCTGGACCACAGCTTGGAACATATCCAAGGCCTCCTGTCCCAATTTGTTCGCCTCTCCAGACCATCTGCCATTCAGACGCCCCATATCATTGCCTCCCAAGACTCTCTTGATGAGATCGCGCATGACTCAAGTGCGACGTGGACGTGGACAGCCGCAGAGGCTGCTTCAACAGAATCTGCGCTCTTCCCCTTCTTGATCCACCTTGCCACCGCCAGAGACGACCTCGACTCCTTGAACTTCACTATCGATGCGGCCACAAATATCAGTGCTGACGCCGCTCTGGGTACAACGATGGAGAGTCAACAATGTCAGAACATTGCCGCCGGAATCGTCAATTGCCTGGACACCGGATCAGGCCGCGCACCATTACACGTAGCGGCCATGAATGGCAGTACAAAGTGTGCTCAGCGGTTGCTGGAGTCAGGGGCATTGGTCCACCTCCGCGACGCTTTGGGACACACAGCATTGTATTATGTGTGTTCCTTTCAAGAGTTTCTTTTTTCGTTCCTCCGAGTCTGATGATGTCATCATACAGGCTGCTCGCCAGCGTCACGAGAGCACTGTCGAGGTTTTGGTCCAGGCTGGTGCTAATCTTGGTGGACTGGACTTTGAAGGGGGTTTCGTTGATCTCGCTGTGAAATTGGCATTGCGTGTGGGTGACTCGGCGGCATTGCGGATATGGACAAAATCCGGCATCACTATCCCATCCGTTAATCGAGACCGGGATGATGTCTCATCCAATCCTCCCTGATTAATGACGATATTTGTGGTGAACATACGAGTGACATCAGCGGGACTACAACTACCAAAGCAAGCAAGAAATTTAGCATGACAAGTCAGACTTCTTCGATCTCCATTTCTCCGTCCTCGTCAGGATCTTGGGTGCCTTGCTCGGGAGGGCTTGTATTCTTCTGCAATGTGCTGAAAAACATGGGTAGCTGCTGCCTCTCGAAAGTGAAGGGACTAGCTAGGAACTCAAGTCGTTCGATAAACTCCGCTGATTCGTTCCCCGTAATCTGAGGTGTGTATAGCACCCTGTCCGTATCCTGGTTCACAGGGTTTGCATCCGCTGGCGCGTCTCTGTAAAATCTCAGGGTGAACGGCAAGGCTAAAACGAAAAGTATGTACTATGAGAGAGAGCACCACAGATTACAATTTGGGATACCCACTTCGGCCTTCATCCGGGATGCTTTCTGCCAGTGCAGCTGCATTAGGGTCTACGTGTGTATAATGGCAAACCATGTGTATTTCCTCTTTTCCGTCCTTGACGGGCATGAAGCGGAAGCTCGACACAAGAAAGTTGGTCAAATCTTCGTATAACTTGACCAGTTGTTCGTTTTTTGGGTCGACTCCCAGGACTGACCCATGCGTATGTGATCGAGAGGATTGCACCGCTTTCTGAGCGACAACCAGTTGCCGATTTCTCTCGATCTCGGCCTGGAGTTCCATACGGAGGTCGTCAACTGTATTGGCAACGACGAACGTCAGGAATGGATCACCGAACATTTAGGTCAAGGAAGTGGCGTGCCTGATCGCTGCAGTTCGGTAATTTCCTTGCTTCTCTGCTCGTTGATCTCGTCCTTTTCCTTGGCTAAGGCTTTCCACTTTGCCAGGTCCCGCTCTATCATTTTCTTCTCCTCATCTGCAGCCTCGCGTGTGACTAGATGCAGTACCGAACCCTTTCCCGTCCGAGTGAGCGGTTCAGTCCGGGCTGCTTGTGCGGTGAGTTGATCAATGAGCGCATCTTGGGCTGACGCGGCGGTAAGCCGATGGTTGAGCATCTAGTCTACGAGAGGGTGTTCGAACCTTGTATACGAGTATCGTATTGGGCAGTTTTTTCCTCCAGAAGTTTCTCCACATCAGTGTGCCGCAAGCGGAAAAGCTCTTCTAGCTGCTCTGAAAACGCGTCCCGCTGGGTCTCGGCCTATCCAATGGGAACCAGTGCATCATAATTGGGACGCTGTCAGGAATTGGCATACCTCGCTAAGTCTGGCACGTAGTCGCTCGAGCTCTTTGGGGGTGATATCTGCATTTGCAGCGGAACGGGAGGGTGCTGCAGGCTTTTTGCGTACCACAGATGCTTTCGTGCCATTAATCGCGTGTCTATCGGGTTGTTCTATGTCCGTTTGCTCGACGTGTTGATTGTCGTCAGAAATGATCGCTGCCTCGTTTGTTTGAGCGACCCTGCGGGAAGTTCTCGTGGGTTGTGGTGCGGTGGCCATTGCTTTTTCCTTTCCTTTCGTGGTAGGTCTCCCACTGCCGACAACGCTTTCGGAGCGTACCGAGGTGCGGCTCCCTCTAGTCGGAGGAGCGAGTTCGATGATTTCGTCGGAGAGCGTGTCAACGGGTATTACATCTGCGGTTCCCACGATGTCTGCAACTTGATTGATGTTTTTGGCTCGTGCTCTGTTTGGTTTGGAGGGACCAGCTACAGCACGAGACTCGGCGGGACGAGACCTCTTCCTGAGGGGCACGAGCGGTGTTGTGGGTGCCAATGAACCTGAAAAAAAA
>CEMM01322321.1:6308-17123 GCA_900068975.1 Hygrocybe conica | reverse complement strand
GCGTAGCAAAGGTCTCATCGGTATCTTGCATCCGTTACCGCAGTCAGTTGATCCGGTTCCCGTCTCTAGGTTGAGCATGTCAAGTGCACCAAGACTGGTTCGACGTCCACGGGCACCGTCCATTTGACAGCCCATCACCTCATATTCCGACGCGATGACGGCGCCCAGGAGGAGGAGATGTGGGCAAGTCGCGTCTACACAATCAACTACCATATTTACAAACATCGCCCACCCAGGTTCCGTATCCTTTGATATCCTTGGTTATGCGGTTGCCGCAGACCCTTCACGGCCAGTGTCCGCTGACTTTCTATTGCCGTACATTCGAGGCTTTCTCGCTCTCGTTTTCGAAGGAAAACGACGCAGTTGATGTATTCGACAGCGTCAGGGAGCTGACCGTTGCGAGTGCGTTCACCATCTGTTTGCCCTTGCGCCGCCCCACTGATCGTCGAGGCAGCCTCGGTATCACAATTGTACGCTTTCTTTTACACGCCTAATCCGCCTTTCCCTTCCTCGGACGGCTGGTCCGTCTATTCTCCCAGGGAGGAGTTTGGTCGCATGGGCGTCGGACTGCGAACAAAAGCTTGGCGCTTCACAGATGTCAACAAAGATTACGCTGTGCGTATACGCCCCTGCTTGCGGTGGAGCGCTGATCGATGACCCTCAGTACTCTTTCTAGTTTTGTCCGACTTACCCCGCCCGTCTCGTCGTCCCGACTAGGATCAGCGATACCACGTTACAGTATGCTGCCAAATATCGCAGTAAATGTCGAGTCCCAGCATTAACCTACTTACATTGGGGCAACTATGTGGGTTGGTGTTTTCCCGTTTCCGAACCAAATTAACTTTTTTTTTATGTTGTACAGGCGACGATAACGCGATCTAGCCAGCCTATGGTTGGAATCACGCAACAGCGGTCGATTCAGGACGAGAAGCTTATTGAATCCGTCTTCCAATCCCACCACTCCCCCGATTCTCGTGCGTCGAATAATCGAGTGTTTGGCGCTACGTCCACCAATCTCATCATTGACGCCCGTCCAACCGCCAACGCAGTGGCGAACACTGCCAAAGGTGCAGGAACGGAGAACATGGATCATTACAAAGAGGGAAAGAAAGTGTACCTTGGGATCGATCATATCCACGTTATGCGCGAGTCGCTTGCAAAGGTTGTCGAGACGCTGCGCGAAGCGGACAACGTTGCAATCGGAGCGGCCGGTCACCTCTTGGATGATACGCTTGGCTCCAATATCCTCGATAGGCAGGCGCTGCGCCGCTCAGGCTGGTTGCGCCATATCACCGCTATATTGGAAGGGAGTGTGCTCATTGCTCGCAATGTACACATCAGTTCTTCGCATGTTCTCATTCACTGCTCCGATGGCTGGGACCGCACATCACAATTGGCAGCCCTTTCACAAATCCTCCTTGACCCTTTCTACCGCACGATGCGTGGCTTTCAGGTCTTGATCGAGAAAGACTGGTTGTCGTTTGGTTACAAGTTCATGGACCGTTGCGGGCATCTCTCCTCGGAGAAGTTTTTCTTATCCCCCACGGACAACCTCAATGTGGGTGGTGGCGCTGAGGCTGCCCAAGCTTTTCTGGCTTCGGTGCAGCACCGCTTCGTCTCACAGAATCACATCAAAGAAACCAGTCCTGTCTTCCACCAATTCCTCGAAGCTGTCCGTCAGGTTCAGAGACAATTCCCAGATCGATTCGAGTTCAATCAACGGTTACTTAAACAGCTGTACCACCACCTCTATTCCTGCCAGTTTGGTACTTTTCTCTACAATTGCGAACGGGAACGACGTATCGGCGACGGGGGTCCACCGCCCTGTGAGCTCACGGTCAGCGTCTGGGACTATTTCAACTCACCGTTAGAGCGCGAAAAGAACACGAACGAGACATACGACCCATCACTGGACGACCGCCTCAGTCGATTGCCGAACGCTGATCAAGGGGTGCTGCTTCCAAATACGAAGGACGTCCGTTTCTGGCATGAACTATATGGCCGCACTGACGAGGAAATGAATGGGCGAATGACTAGCAATTTGGGAAAAAAAAACATCGACGTGTTTGGATCTGCCGACGGCGCTGACAGTGAATCTGTTACACCATCATCCGTCACTCCATCGATGACACCGCTGCCACTTCCGCCATCCCCTTCGGTTTCGTCTTCCCCTGTGCTACCTCCGCCATCGCCAATACCCGATCGCAGATCTCCACCTGCACACTCCCCAGATATGTCAAGTTCGTTGCCCGACATTGCATCGAAGATGTCAAGGGACAATTCAAGATCGACTGCTTCGACATCATCTCTGCCACTCCAAGGGCAGAGCTCTTCAACCAGGATGGTTCCGACGCCACCCGGTCGATCTCACACGAGCAGGCAAGCCGACCTGAGGGCAAACAGCGGGGTTATGTCCGTGTGGGGAAAACTGTCCTCCAATGCGTCTGCAGCGTTTTCTGTGGTGCAAGACGCCGTGCAAGACGCTTATTCTGGTGTTGCGAGGGACATTAAAACGCTGGGAAATGGGGAGATTGAGAAAACATCCGAGCTGCGCACTCGTGAATCTCTCCGGACATGGGGAGAAGAAGAAGAAAGGTTGGGACCAGCTGTTCCTGCTTCTTCTGTCCCTGCTATGGATCCCGCTATAAACCCTTGGGCCACTTCTCGGACCCGCACACTCCCTCCCTTCGACAACCCCTGGAGCTCCGTGAGAACATTACCTACACGACGGACTAATCAGATCACTAGTAGGGGTCTCTACGACGAGCCCAGACCATATCCGTCGGACCCTAACATTCCAGCATCACTGCTATCGGCCGAAACATCTCGTTCGACTGTACAGCGATTGCAAGACACACCAAAGGCAGACCCTCTGTCGCGAGGGTCACTGCGCGAGGATAGTAATACTTCAAGCACTACTCCTCAGCCTTCCTCCGACATAGATCCGTTAGGTGTTGGTCTCATCTGAAGTTGTGCTTTACAGTAGAATGGCGTGATATACGATTACATAATAAAGGTTATTACGAACCACGTTCAAAATATTTAAAGTCACGCTTTTTCCCTCTCAGCCCATCCTTTCATCTCGTCAATCATCATGTCCACACCTAACGGGATCGTCAACGGAGCCGTCAACCCAGGTCTTGCTCCAGGGCATTTCCTTTTCACCTCCGAGTCCGTTGGTGAAGGTCATCCAGGTGCCTCGGTTTTGTCTCACTGCCATCCGACAATAATGAATTGAGCACTCTGTCCTTCAGACAAAATTTGCGACCAAGTGTCCGACGCCATCGTAAGCCATTCACAACCCAGAGCCATCGTGGTCATCTCATCAAACGCGTTCTGTAGCTCGACGCTTGTTTGGAACAGGATCCCTTTTCCAAAGTCGCCTGTGAAACTGCCGCCAAGACGGGCATGATCATGGTCTTCGGCGAGATCAGCACCAAGGCTGTCGTTGACTACCAGAAGGTCATCCGTGACACGATCAAGCAGATCGGATATGACGACTCGTCCAAGGGCTTCGACTACAAGACCTGCAACATCCTCGTTGCCATCGAGCAGCAGTCCCCCGACATTGCTCAATCCTTGGACTACAACTCCCTGGAGGAGATCGGCGCCGGCGATCAGGGTATCATGTTTGGCTATGCTACGGACGAGACGGAGGAATACATGCCTTTGACCATCATGCTTGCGCACAAGCTCAATGCAGCGATGGCCGCTGCCCGCCGATCGGGTGCCCTCCCATGGCTGCGACCCGATTCCAAATCTCAAGTCACCGTTGAGTACAAGAAGGACGGTGGTGCCATGGTTCCTCTCCGCGTAGACACTGTTGTCATCTCCACCCAGCATTCGGAGGAGATCCCCACCGACAAGCTCCGCAAGGCGATCCTAGAGGAAGTCGTGAAGCAGGTGATCCCGGCGCATCTCCTTGACGAGAGGACCGTGTACCATGCAAGTGGTTCTCGTAAATCCCTCTCAACCCTAACTGATGAAAATCATGCAGATTCAACCATCTGGCCGTTTCGTCATCGGCGGACCACAAGGCGATGCTGGCTTGACTGGTCGCAAGATCATCGTCGACACGTACGGTGGTTGGGGCGCTCATGGAGGCGGAGCCTTCTCTGGAAAGGATTTCTCCAAGGTCGACCGCTCGGCGGCCTACACGGCCCGTTGGATCGGTACGTCATTGAACTTTGGGAATTTTTTGTAGCGTCAATGACACTGGCTTGTTTTTCAGCAAAATCCCTCGTTGCCGCTGGCTTGGCTCGCCGAATTTTGGTGCAGCTCTCGTACGCCATCGGAGTAGCCGAGCCGCTGTCGATYTACGTTGATTCGTACGGCACCGGSAAAAAAAGCGATGCCGAGTTGGTCGAAATCRTTCGAAAGAACTGGGATTTGCGACCYGGTGTCATCGGTACGGMCGTTTTTCCATTTTYGCTGCGCTGTCCGCTCACAGCTGCCCCAAGTTCGCCAGCTCGATCTTCAGAAGCCACAATACCTCAAGACGGCATCTTACGGTCACTTCGGTCAGTTTCTTCCCAGTTGGTCGTTGTTCCCACCCAGTTGACATGCATTTCAGGAAACCCCGAGTACACTTGGGAGAAGCCGAAGCAGCTCCTGCTCTGAGCATTTCCCTTTTCCTTCCCACGTCCGGTATTGGAAGTTCATCCTTCCAAAAGTACTCATAGACATTGGCGATACCCGCACTGACCCTGTGTTGACGTCGTAGATCTATTCTGCACGCCCCTCACTCACGACATCTTTACACCATCTGTAATATCTAGATGACATCCATCGCGTTCAACCGCGCAGTCTTTCCTTTTCTGAGACACGTGTGTGAGAGGACCCTCATCTGAACGCGAACGCACGAACCCTCGATTCCGAAGGAATGGCCCAGATAGCCGGCCAGTGCCACGTCCGCAGCCTCAGCGTCCAGTTGGGTCGTGTGGCGGCGGGTCCCGTCTCCGTTCTCTTGTGATTCTCCCTGCGCCGCCAGTACGTATAATTTTCTTACATTTCGCACATGAGAGTACAACCAAATCTTCCGTCAAAGTGTGTGGGATATTAGGTCTGCTCTTGCACGACCCTATCTTGGACGTCGCACCCGAAATCGGTGAGGGCTTATCGCTACTCCAACATCGGGGCCAGGATGCGTGCGGTATGATCACATGTGGGCCGAAAGGCCGATTCTACCAATGCAAAGCAAATGGTATGGTTCGGGACGTCTTTGACGCCAATGCGATCGCCAGGTTGGTTGGAGGAATGGGCGTCGGTCATGGTATGTCCGCCAAAGGCCCCCGTTTTACATTATCTAACCTCCTTTTTTTTCCAGTCCGTTACCCTACAGCAGGTAGCTTTCTGAATGCGGAGGCGCAGCCATTCTATGTTAATTCCCCCTATGGCATCGTCCTGGCCCATGTAAGTTCAGTGATGGCGATCTTTACCTAGCGCATCATTGAACTCGTCACAGAACGGGAATCTGATCAACACCGTAGCCCTCCGTGACTTTTTGGACCAGACAGCCCACAGACACATCAATACGTCTTCCGATTCGGAACTGCTTCTCAACATTTTTGCCAATAATTTGCAGCAAACGGGCAAGATTCGGATCGATGAAAACGATATTTTTACCGCCATCGGCGAGCTGATGACGCAATGCAAGGGAGCTTATGCCTGCGTCGCTATGCTGGCAGGGTTTGGCATCATCGCATTTCGTGATCCCAACGGTATCAGACCTGTTGGCATGGCCGTCCGAAAGTCGGGTACGGGTTTCGACTATTTGTTTGCGAGCGAAAGTGTAGTCGCAGACGCCGGTGGGTTCGGACATTGGGAAGACGTCAAGCCTGGCAAGTCAAATTGTGTTGTTCAGCGATTCTACCTGATGTTCAACAAATGATAGGGGAAGCCATAATCATTACCCGGTCAAGTCTCAAACGCCGCAAGGTGGCTCTTCCTGCGACATTCGCCCCAGATATTTTTGAATACGTATATCTGGCCCGCCCGGATTCCGTTTTGGATGGCGTCAGTGTTTATCGCAGCCGAATGGCCATGGGGGACGCGCTTGCGGATGAAGTAGAGAGGGTCCTTCGTGAACATGATTTGACAGTTGATGTCGTTATACCGGTGGGGATACTCTTGCCTTCAGTCACCGTGATCCTCTGAAAATTTCTCTTCCTCTAGGTACCAGACACGTCCCGTGTCGCCGCACTCAATCTGGCCCAAAAGCTTGGACTCCCTTATCGAGAAGGGTTCATTAAAAATCGTTACGTCGGCCGCACGTTTATTATGCCTGGGCAACAAATGAGGTTGGAACATTTGATCTCGCTGAATGCAAAGCATCACTAAACTGAGACAGAAAACGGAACGTCCGGCGAAAACTGAATGCCATGGCTCTCGAATTTGTCGACAAAAACGTATTGCTTGTTGATGGTGAGGGTTGACAAATCAGTCAGAGATTTTGGTTTCATCCCAGATATGTATGGCAGACTCAATCGTCCGTGGCACGACGTCCAAGGAGATTGTGCAGATGGCAAAAGATGTGGGCGCTAAGAAAGTAATCGTGGCTAGTTGCGCTCCACCAATCCGGTATGTCAGCTCCCTGGTGCAATGCAGCTTGCCTGACACAATCCGAGAGGTATCCGAACGTGTACGGGATTGATATGCCTGCTCGAACAGAGCTTGTGGCTCATGGCAGGACTACGGGAGACATTGCAACTGCTATTGGCGCTGATCTGGTCATTTTTCAGACCTTGCCCGACCTTATCGCGTCCGTGCGGCAATGGAATCCCAACATCACCGAGTTCGACTGCTCTGTCTTCACCGGGCACTATGTAACCGGCGATGTGGACGAGAAATACTTGCGCGGTCTCGAGCGAATGCGCGCGGATCATGTCAAGGGTAAGCCCACCTCCGAGAATCAGGGCGTCAACGGCAAGGTTCCATCGGACAGAAGGGATGGTGACCAGGTGGTCGACACCGCGGGTGACACGGTCGGGTTGTATAATAGCTGGAAGGTGAATCACACTAATTATTATTTTTTCTCCTCCAAACTAACTTGTTTTCGTACCAGGCGTAAACTTCAGTGAATTGGTCACGTGGTCAAATTCACGCTTTTTCGACGCGTCTGGTTTGTTGTTACGGTCCTTCTTGAACTTCCTTTTTGTGTGCCTGTGTGCGGTATTTTCTTTACACCATGGCGATATGTTCCATGATTTCGCATTTATCCATCTTGGCTTTATGTCTGTCTGGATGCTGGTCAATGGAATCTGCGTGGAACGGATTCAACAATACCGGTGCTTCGAAGCAGTTGTTCGCTCCTTATTACGTCCCGCCCGGTGCGAAAAGCTATGATTCGGGCTCGCCTCTCATCCATTATACGGGCAAATGGCACGAAGCGTATTCCGCGTCCTATGTCTCCCATTCTCTCCGTTGGACTGACGACCCTCACGCGAAAATTCAATTTACTTTCCAAGGAACCGGCATCGAATGGTTCGGAAACACAGGGCCAAGACACGGCAGATCCAAGGTGTATTTGGATCGCCGGTTTCTACGAATCGTCGATGCTGGGAGTCTTGATACCCGAAAGCAGCAGCGCATTTTCTGGGAATTTGGTCTGCCCGACGGCAAGCACACCATCAAAATCGTGCATGACCGGAAAGACTCCCAGTTCAAAACACGTATGGACCTCGATGCGTTTGTCGTCACGAAGGTACCCGGCTCTGATGCCCCCAATTCCGTCGACAACGTGCCTCGCTCGACGCAGCACTGGACTCTGGTGCAAAAGGGTTCAACTGGAGTGCACGCAATGCAGCTCGCTATTATTTCTTCGTCCCATGCTCTAATTGTGGACAAGGTCGAGCACAATCCACTCACTATATCTGGTCATCCGGCTTGGGCGGCAATTTACAATCTCAATACACACGATGTCACAGCGCTTTCTTTACAGTCCAACTCTTTCTGTGCTGGTGGCACCTTTCTTCGAAATGGCACTCTTATCAACGTTGGAGGCAACCCTGTCGTTAAAGATCGCACAGGAGCATCTGACTTTGGTGATCTGAACGGGCTGCAATCTATTCGTATTTTCGAGCCTTGCGAATCGGGTTCCATCAAGAATTGCCAGATCTATGAAGATCACTCGAGGCTACGCTTGGGTAGTCCTCGCTGGTACAATACTGTTCTCAGAATTCCTGATGGCAGCGCGATGATTATTGGCGGGTCGAAGAAGGGTGGTTGGATCAATAATGCCACAACAAATAATCCAACAATCGAGTACTTCCCGACCAAGTCTATCCACAATTCAAACGGCCTCCCAATTCATTCGGCGTTCCTGAAGGACACCCTCAATTCCAATCTGTTTCCGATTGCCTATCAACTCGCGGATGGAACGATCTTTGTGGCTGCCAACAATGATGCAATGACATATGACTGGCGAGCGAACATCGAACACCGACTCCCTCCGATACCCAACGGCGTGCGTGTAACGTATCCTATGGCTGGGACAGGACTCCTACTCCCACTGTCTCCGGATAATAATTACGAATCTGAGATACTCCTTTGTGGAGGCTCTGCCGTCGACGATACAAAGCCAGGCTATGAAATCTCCTCGCAGGATGCTGCTTCCACTCAATGTTCCAGGTTGTTGCTGACGGAGGAAGGCCTAGCCAAAGGCTGGGTGGTTGAACAAATGCCTGCTGCACGACTCATGCCTGATGCCGTCTTGTTGCCTACTGGGCATGTTGTAATCATAAATGGCGCGGGAAGTGGAATATCAGGATACGGCAATGTAGTCCATCAAGTTGGTTCCTCCAATGCCGACAATCCCGTGTTAACTCCTGTCTTGTACGATCCCGGGGCTCCCATCGGTGCGCGGTTTTCCTCCGAATTCCTGCCAACAAGCCATATTCCCAGACTGTATCATTCTGTGGCGACCTTGACACCAAATGGTGATATCATGATTGCAGGAAGTAACCCGAATCTTGACAGAAGCGAGCTCGAGTATGGGACAGAGTATAGGGTGGAATGGCTAAGTCCACCCTACATGACGCTCCCAAGACCCACGCTAAGTCTCGCTGGGTCACGACTCCTCGGGTTCGGAAGCGAGATGACATTGCAAACTGTTCTTCCTATCGGGGCTGATACATCAAAGCTGAGAAGTGCATTTTCTAGTTCTCCGTGTTTGCCTGGTTGGGGACTGACTGGACACTATGTTCGCAGTCTCTCTCATGGACTTGGGTTACGTCACGCATGCCACACACACCAACTCCCGCCTGGTATACCTTCGATCCTCTTTGTCGGATGATCAGAAGACAATTACGGTCACGGGTCCGCCGAGTGGTGATGTTTATCCTCCAGGACCAGGGTGGTTGTATCTCGTTGTGGGAGATGCCGTCAGCAAGGGAATCAAAATTATGGTGGGCGACGGTGCAGATCCACCCTTCGACAAAGAGGCCTTGGAGAAGTTTGTCTTTGACCTAGTAATCTGTCACTCACCGCTGATCGCTCGTTGTTCGTATGCAGCATGCTGTCAAGTACAGCCGCCGATCAATACCAGGAAGACAAGCATCCCGCGAGCGACGATGCGGAGTAGTTAATTCCGTCTTGATCTTCGCAAAACCCACACAAATGGACTGTTACCAATATGTCTATCTATTCTACCTGTCATTGCTTTGTTCCATTCATGGCCAGTAGCACACTATCTTCTACTTATATCACACTGCTGTGGATCACAGTACATTCGTAATGAATCATAGAGCGCGTTGTTTCATGCGGCTGCTAACTGTTCTCAAGCCCGCGTAGACTTTTCCTGGTGGTGATCCAAGAATGAGAGACACGATGGCGTCTCGCGCGATCTTGATGTTTTGGAACGAACCCATGATGTGTATTTTTCTGTACAAGACCAGACTTGAGAATCCATGGGCGGATAAAACAGAAGGTGGCCGTACGTATCAGCGAGGACGATGCGAGTTCGACTTGTATTCTCGATGGTGAATTTAGTTTTACCGTCTTGGCCTGCAATGCGGCCTTTGACAAATGGTAGATATAGTGAGCTTTCTCTGGTGAGCGAGGCGACTTACCAATAGCTCGGGACAAATGGTCACCATGTAACGTCTTGACATCTTTAATCTCAAACGAATCAAGATAGAGATCGTCAAGCCGGAGCAACGCAATGGCGTCCTAAAGAAAATTTTTGAGGTGAGCAACTATGAACCAAAAGCACAAAAATTCCGTTACATTGACATCAAATCCCAGAGCATATGCCTTGACGAAGTCTGCGCCTTTCTGGAGTGCGCCAATATCCTTCGTATGCTTCGATGTCTGTATGCAGGTCAACGAAGTATTCTATTTTCGACGAAATCGGGTGCGCCAAGACGTACACGAGCTTCTACACATCGTCGCTGTATATTCATCCTGACCTGAAGACCAAGGATGTCCGTCAAAGGTCCAAAAATGTTCACCCAATCCTTTTTGAGAGGAGTCATCCGGTGGGGCGGTATTGGTATTCGTCTTGTCTCTGATTTGAGGCCAGTCCGCATGGCAGAAGCAGGGAGTGGCGGGAAGGCCGGTGCGACGCTGGTGTGAGGGTTAGGTAGTGATGCATCGGCTTCAATCATGAGCTCGTCATCGTCTGCTAGTGGTGGTTGGCTGTTGGGTACGGTTCCCGCTTCCTTGGCATCAATTTTGGGTGCGTCCGCGTCGATCTCTGCGATCTCTGGTGGAGCATCATGCGCTCTGCGCGGGGCTTTCCTGGTGATTTTCCTACGATTTTTTCGCGACGCAGATGCGGTTGTTGATGTGCTCGGTTGCGAGTGAATCACGACCATT
>CEMM01322317.1:4375-17402 GCA_900068975.1 Hygrocybe conica | reverse complement strand
TGTTCCGGTGTCATCCGTATCTTTTTTTTCTTTCTTGACCGTTCTGACGCTACCACGTCACATCTAGAACCTCTGGTTCATTCAGATCGTCCCGTTTCACTCAATACCCTTTTCAGTCGCATCCAACAACTGGGGAAGATGGTAATTATCGTATGTGCTATCGGGAAATCCTGGATCTCTGGGACCTGTCTCTCCAAAATCTTGCCATGGGCGTTTTCAATCGCTCCCAATGTTGTGGAGCGATGGAAGTTTGCACGAAGGCATCGCATATACAACCTATTTTCCTACTGGCGATCTTACAACGTGCTATCCCTCTTACCGGTGGTCATCCCGCAAACCTTTGTCGTTTTCAACTTCGAATGGTTGGGTATACGGACTTTCTACGGGCTTTGCCGATTACTTCTCTCAAAATACCTGGGATAGAACGTGGTTGATTTCAAGTTGGCGAAGTCCGACTGGTAATCTATGCGCTCTGCCTTTCCACGCCACTGGCCATACAAATCTGCTCAAACTCTCTGGTGACTTTGAGTATATTCTATCACGGGGCATAATGGGAAATGTATGGGACTAGCCCCGAGGCCGCCACGAGAAAATTTCAGGACTCCCCGAATTCATCGTTATAGACTATTGTAACTGGACTCCTGAATGATTCAACTAGCGTGTCAGCACCCACACACCGGGTGGTTCGTCGCACTCACCGCTTTCCTTTCCCCTACGGTACACATGGTCAATCTTCCGCTTCTTTTAGCATTAGAGATCGCTCACCTTCTCGTTCCAATAAATCATGGCCTTGGGCTCAGTTAATCCAAGTAACAGCTCGATATCGTAGTCGAAGCGGTAGAATTGTTCTCCGTTCTCCCGACTGAGAGATTGCAGGGCGGCCACGGCTGAGCTGGCATCCGCGATTACCGTGAAATACACCTCATACATTTCTGAAATGTGGTCAATGCTGCGCTAAGTCTCATGATTATAAAGTCAGGTCTACCGGGCTCAACGTCGATCCATTGCGGATTTGGGTCGTTCCCTCGATAGGCTAAGATATCCTGGCTGACTATGTTCAGAGCCAACTTCGTCGTAGCTTGCCGAGTGTACGATCGGCGAAATACAGCTTTCTCCTGGACAAGAGTTCCCTTAAGCATAAGGTGAGTGTCGTCGATGTTGACAGCACATGTAAATGCATACCTTCGCCAACATCATGTCATATGCATTCGATAACGTACGATTTCCAGAAGCGTCTGTGATTACTTTGGCAAGGCGACGTTGGTGTTCTGGGTCGCTTGGGTCGAAGGAACGGCGAATCTCCGTGCCGAGCGTTCTCCGTGCCACGCGCGCGGAAACAAGGCGGTCGAGCAAGAACGATGTGGCGCCATCAGCGGCTGCTTTCCCACTAATGATTGTCAAGGTATATCCACATTCATAAGGTTCTGGAAAGAACGCACAGATGTCCGTCGGGTCGATAAACACGGAGACCCTCCGTACTGAACCGATCCCGAATGTTCGAGAAGAGCCAATCGCTCGCAGAAAAGCCTCCAACCATCAGGACAGACTGTATCAGTCAGATCTTAGGCAAAGTGGGAAGAAATGTAATTAATATTCACGGTGATAGTAGTATATGCGGCCATCTGTTGATCTCGGACGGACTGCTCTATAGCGTTAATGCTCGGATGAAAAAAGTCTGCCACAGTCGACCTGAAGCAAACCTTAGGGTACAGCCTCACCATCCGTAATAAATGTTGGAGACGTACCCATCTAGCTTCAGCTGGCCGAGCTTGATGTCCACCGAAGCATCTGAGTCTCGTGGTGAACCAAATTTGATGAACGAAAGTTGGGAAGGGTCTTTGAACTTAAGCTTGACCGATTCATCAAAGCATTCAGTGATGTGTAGTATGTCGTCAGGGGAGCCATAGCGGGAATTGTATAATTTCCCTTTGGATGCACCATCAGTTGTTACAAAGACGCGACATGGCAGGGTACGCACTCTCCAAAAAAGATCTAGCCCGACGAGTCACAAAAATCGAGCCTTGGAAATGGCCTGCAGCAGAGAATAAACAAACCTGCCACGAGAGACATTTTAGGCAAACGTACATATCGCTGGTGCGATCTCCCGCACAGCCTTGACTTTCACGTCAAAGCTATAAGCGCTCACATCAATTGTCCCACCTCCCGCATCGACAATGATGACTCCACCACCACCCTATCAAATTCGCTCAGGTAAGTACACTGGTAAATAAGAGGGGAAATATCACTCAACGTCCATGATCCCAGACACACGCTCATTTCCGATGCAGAAGTGGAGGCTGGCCTCTCCTTCAGTTACAAAGAAGATACGGGAATGTCCTTCCAGTGTATCAGGAATCATGCCTGCATGGATTGCGGCACTTCTCATCTGCGCTTGTTGTGCCCCTTCCCAGCCATTCGGATGTGTCAATACGAAAGCTGCGTCGCCTTCTAAAGACTTCCAGAGCTCTTTACCGCCAATCTGGACCTCTTCGATGTATTGTCGGGTACATTGGTAAACGTATCGCAGAAAATCGCCAAAAACTTCCACGATTTTCTTGTTGCGTGGCAGGGATGGGAGATCTTCATCTTTAAGCCCGAGATGTTTTGGCGGAAGATGTAATTTGAACCTGACCGCGTAGGGATGATCAGAAATATTCTCGGAAATCGGCGTCGGCGGATACAATACCACTCGCTCTTGACCCATTGCTCATCTTGGGCTCGATACATATTAATCTCAAGCAAAGCCTCGGCACCCGCAGCGCGTACGCGTCCAGTCTGGTCATAGTACAACACAGAGGGGATCTTTTGATCACCACCTGCCCTCCCTTGTCCTGGCCAACTAAAGCTTATCATCGCGAGAAGTCCGATGTATTGTGGTCCAGTTCTGCGCACCGATCGACGCTTTGGATAGTAGGTACATGACCGGGCTCCAAGATAGCATACGAGACACCGCTGTAGGTCGTCCCGATGTCGATGCCCACGACCATCATCCGGTGATGTCCAGTATAAGGTGCTCTGCGGGACATGGACGTGGAAGGAAAGCAAAGACAAGGAAGCGCAGGCCCGGGAATGCTGTGGAGAGACGATAACCAATTTAAACTTGAACGCCGCTCCCGACTCGGACCTGGTGCCTGATTCCTGGCCGCAGCGTCTTTGCCCTTCGATACCTCTCCCGCCTTTTGCTGAACGCTGCATCCCAACGTCGACATCGTAACAAACAGCCTGAACAGACGCAAAAAGAGGGAGAAATTTTCAAGTTGCACCTCAAGCGTCAGGCCTCTGGAACCATCCCGTGAGCTCCAAGTTGGAAATTGTTCGGCGCTAGCAAGTTCGAATTTGACTCCATAACACGTCCTCCAATCGTGAATATTTGATGAACGCGTACGGTAAATCCGTTCTGGTCGAAGCCGGCGAAGTCGCCTTGGCGCTCTTGAAGCTCACGGACGCCTCCTCGATTCCTCCTCTCAAGGCTGCGACTGCGGGTGTTTTGCATATCGTAGAGCTTATCAACGTGGGCGTCTACCCTGTTTTCTTCGAGTTTCGGTTCGCTCGAGCTTGGTCTAGGGTTTTCGATCACATCGCAAAAAGTGGAAGGTATTCGGAGATTACATCCAGAACTCAGTGGCATGGGTCATTCGGACCCTCCCAGACGCTCCTCACACACGAGAGGATCTCAACCAGAACTTAGAAAGGTTGCGCATGTGAGCATTTTTGTGTCGATAACGATATACAACTCTCACAGAGCTTGCAGCACGCTCGAAGGGATCAACAGCGTGATCCAGGATCGACAGAACAGTTCAACTAGAAAGTTCTTCTGGAACTACGTCAAGGATCCAGACAGCATCAACAGCATGAAGAATGATCTCGATATGGCCTTGCAGCGATTTCAGGTTCGACCATTCGCATCTCTCTCTCGTGTGTACAGTCAGTTATATATTCGTCCCATTAGCTGGAATTCATGACAACTATTGGACTCGACGTTGCAAAGGTTCTCGACAAGCTCAGCAATCTCAACATCGCGGATCACCTCGAGAGGGTGAGAGAAAAGCTCGGAGATCACATCGGTAGGACCAACTTGTCTCCAATGTTCCTGAGCATTCATTTCCACCTTACAGCCTCCAGAATTGCCCTAGACGCAAGAGTCGAAAAGCTTGCGGTTGCAAGGGATGCCTCGTGGAACCCAGCTCGAACCTGTCGACACGGAACAAGGACCGCTATGCTTGAGCAAATATGGCAATGGATCATCTCCCGCAATTCTACCGGAGCAGCCCAGATATTTTTCCTGACAAGTGTAGCAGGGGCCGGAAAAAGTGCCATCGCACACTCCGTCGCCCAGCGCTGTTATCAGGAAGGGATTCTTGCCGCCTCATTCTTCTTCGACCGCAACGTCACAGACAGGCCATCGATGTTTTTCACCACGATTGCGAGACAACTCGCTGGGCACGATGTGGGCTTTCATGGACAAATCAGTCATGCGCTCCGACTCGACCAGGATCTTCCAATGGCACCGGGACCTCGTCAATTCAAAGAGCTTATTCTCACCCCATGCCAGACACGTCGTGTCTCCCGCACCTTGGCCATCGTCATTGATGGTTTAGATGAAGGCTACAACGACGAGCTCCTCGACGTCTTCCTTGATGAGGTTCCCAAACTACCGGCAAACTTTCGCATTTTCCTCACCTCCCGGGATGGTCAAGAATTCAACCAGATCCTGTCGCGACAACGCCATGTTCACTGCGAGTCAATCAGGATTGCTGAACAGGCCAACCTCAATGATATTGCCCTGGTCATCCCGGTCCTGTTAGCCGATATTGCGCGGTGGAAAGGCTTGAACCGTGGTTGGCCGGGTCCGGAGCTCACGAAAGCCTTCACGCAAAAGGCTGGAGGATTGTTCCTGTGGGTTTCAACCGTCTGCAAATATCTTCGCCAGTCAATAGACCCGAATCATGAGCTTCGATTGCTCATAACAAGTCACCGCACACCTAACCTTTCCGCTCAAGAGAAGATGGATGAACTATACACCACCATCTTGCGCGCTTGCAACTGGCGGGATAAAGCATTCTCGGAAGGATACCAACAGCTCATGGGCGCAATCATGGCTACCAGGATACCTTTATCGGCCCGAGCAATTGCGGCCTTGCACGGTACAAGCTTAAAGCTCAATGTCGAGACAATTCTACAGCCCGTCGCATCCCTCCTCACCGGTATTGACAGACCTGATGAACCAATACGACCGCTCCATCTCTCCTTCAGAGATTTCATCACATCCCGTGCATCCTCAGACAGTCAATTTTACATCAGCTACAAGAAACATAGTGCCAGGCTTGCACTCTTGTGTCTGGCCATGCTGAATGCAAAAATCAGCCCCAGCGCACCTGGCCTTGGATTTTTGTACAGACCAGACAATTGGTTCCAAACACTGGATGCAAACATGGTGTCCGAAGAGGTCTGGTATGCTTGCCGATTCTGGACACATCACATCCTCAACGTTAAAGGTCCTTCAGCTGACCTGATCAATGCATTGACATATTTTCTATCAAATCATTTGGTGGCCTGGGTGAAGATACTTGTGTCTATGGGAAGGTTTCAGTCTCTTGTGAAGGTGAGAAAGTGGATGAAGGTGAGTTCCATCCAGTCACCCAGAGAATGAATGTGATTGTAAAAATGTGAGCAGGATGTCATGCCAGGCAACATCAACATTCAACAGCTAGTGCATTCTGCTGAGCATGCACAAACATTTTACTCTTTATCTGTGCAGTTGAGTAAGGTGGGGAGAAGAGATGAGTCTCTTCAATCACTCAAGGAAGCTGTTCTGCTCTATCAGTGGCTTGCTAAGAGCCATCCAGCAGTTTTCATTCCTATAGCTAGACATGGATAAAGGTAACTCTTAGGCAAGATAACCTCAATGTGTATGATGGGCTGTATAATAATTGCAATGATCATGAAAAGTGACATTTTATCCTACAAGTCAAAGTTGAGGACCCTCTCAAATGGCCTCATTCCATGCAGCACAAGATTGGTGGTCATATTATGCAGTGATTGGCAATGAGATAGTGTGGTAGTGGTGGCATAGAAAATAGAATACATGAAGTACTGTACAGCAGCTGCAGAGCCACCTCATCTCCCAATGGCACGGTCATATGAGATCTCAGCTTTAACCCTGGATGAACAAAAGAAATTTCATGAGAAATGGCACTGGAATAGCAGTACAATCTTATACTCACTTCTTCTCTTGCCCCTGCAGACAGAGAGGAGATTTATCAGCAGATGTGGTATGCTTTCCGAGAAATCACTTACTCGTTCCTTCCATGAAACCTGCGCCTCATGCTCCGTCAATCCAAACAATAGCTGGACCTCATGGCTGAAGATGAAATATTCCTTCCCATTTCTGCCTGTCTGGCGAGGTAGGTGTTTGACGGCAGATTTGACGTCGGCGACCACCGTGCACGCCACGGAATACATATCTGGAGGTACGTTGGAAGGAATCATTCTTCTGGCACTGATCAGAACTCACGAGGCTCGGAGTCTATCCAGACTGGATTGGGATTCTGTCCTCTGTACGCCAAGATCTCCACGGTCATGGTGGGTAAATCCGAGATCTTCGCAAGATCTCGCCAGTATGCCTGGCGAAAGACGGTCTTCTCTGACACACGAGTACCCTGCAGATTATGCTGAGTGCCGTGAAGACCATCAGTGTAAATCGATTCACCTTTGCGAGAATTACGCTAAACGCCCCAGGGACACGTTTGTCTCCAGCCGAATCCGTGAACACCTTGTTGATGCGACGCCGATGTTCAATATCCCGTTGATCATACAACGGTCGGACGTGGACGCCGAAAGTCGTCCGGGCCACACGAGTGGTGACATAATGGTCCAAATAGAAGGAAACGGCTCCGTCTGCGACGGCTTTCATTCTGCAACACATCAATGCAAGGTGGCATGGAAATCGGAGAGGATTCCTACAAATAAGAATCGGGGCGGTATACATTGAGGCCCTCAGCGGCTAGGTGTGATTGAACATTTGAAAACAGCCATTGGCTGCCAGCGAAGCCTCCGACAAGCAAAACGGACTTTGGCGTCGTGAGAGCTGGGAGAACGGGAGAAGGATGGAGAACCTTACGGAGATGGGGCCGCTCGCGGCAGTCCTCTGCTCCCGGATGGACTCCCTAATCGCAGCAATGCTTGGTTCAAAGAAGGTGGCTACGTGAGACCTGTTGAACATCAGGAACTGAGCGTATGATGGCAACAAATGACTGACCCTGGCATCCTGAGTTGCCCATTCTTGATATCAACAGATGGGTCATTGTCCCGCACCGATCCAAACCTGATAAAGGCGGTTGATGACGTATCCTTGAAACCGAGCTTCGTTGCTGCGTCGAAACAACTTGTGATGTGCTCAATATCGTCAGGAGAGCCGTATTGCGAGTTGTACAATTTGCCTGTGTGAAGCATGGACTTCGATTCTTAATAGATGTATGGCGGTACTTACTCTCCAAGTATTTTTGAGCGCGGCTGGTCACGTACACCGATCCCTGGAAGTGGCCTGACATTTGATTGAAATGAGTCATGGAAATCGGATCGATGATAATCGCAGACGCACAGATCGCAGGTGCGATTTCTTCGAACTCATTCGTTGCAGGATTCATGCGGAACGCACTAACGTCGACAGTTCCACCCCCTGCATCTACGATGATGACCCCTTGTCCACTCTAATGACGGCGGGATGATCCAGTGAGATCAACCATGAGACAAGTTGTCGACCGACTAACCTTGATCGCCTCGGACGCATAGTTCGTCCCGATGCAGTAATGAAGGCTAGCCTCGCCTTCGGTCACGAAATGGATACGCGCATGGCCCGCTGGGTTGTCTGGAACAAGTCCGCCCAAAATCGCTGCCTTGCGCATCATCGATTGCTGTGCACCTTCCCAGCCGTTGGGATGCGTCAGGATAAACTCTGTTTGATTCTTCAAGCCCTCCCATAAGGGCACACCGCCAGCGTGTGTCTCTTGAATGTACTGCTTCGTGCACGTGTGTACGTATCGCAGGAAATCGCCAAATACTTGTTCGACAGTTTTACCGAGCGGCAAAGGCTTCAGCTGTTCGGCATCGTTCAGCGGTATCAGATGGGCGGGACGGAGATGCAACTTGAACCTAGTTGGCGTGGACGTGAGCGCCATTGAGAAGTCGAGGAGGGGAAATAAGATACCATTCTACTTTCAACCATTTGGAAGTTTGCGCTTTGTCGATCATGCCTGGGTCTAATGCCTCCGAACCAACGGCGCGGACTATTCCCATGGTATCATACAGGATAACTGTGGGTATTTTTGCGGCTCCTCCGACCGTCTCTTGTGAGGGGAATCTGTACGATGGTGATCAGGAATTTTCAAGATCGCATTAAGCGCACATGCCTGTGGATACCCTGAATAACGGGGACGATTCCCGGATCGAGGATGCTGTACGACACTCCAGTGAAGGTCGTTCCTACATCGATTCCAATGACGAGCTTTCGTTGCCCGGAGTATGGCTTTCTACTGGGATTGGCCGCCATGACAGAGGCAGAACAAGGGTTCGAATCCGGTCAAGGAAGCTCTTACCGAAACGGAAATGCAAGGCTTTGTCAACCTGTCAAAAAAGCGCCCTAGGATGATCTAGAATCACCCTAGACACGGCCGAGGCGGCGAATTGCCCCCGGATTGACGCCCGATCAGCGTGTGACCGTGACACGAAAAAATAACAATTCAATGGTGATAAAGTATTCAACACAGTGAATGATCAAGCTCTTCAAATGCCACGTTCATACACAATCTCAGCTTTGCTTCTGGAATAGACAGAAAGGTTTCAGTAAGAACCGCCTGAGTACAATCTTCCAACTCACATCCTCTCCTGTCCCTGCAGACGAAAATCATGAGCAGATGCCTTCCAGATTTGAACAAACAACACTCACTCGTTCTTTCCATGAGACCTGCGCTTTATGCTCCGTCAATCCGAACAGCAGTTGGACTTCATGACTGAAAACAAATTATTCCTTCCCATTTCTTCCAATCTGGCGGGGGAKATTCCTAACCGCCGATCTGACATCGGCGACYACAGTGCAAGCCACTGRGTATTTGTCTGGARACMCGTTGAAATGGATTATCYTGCTGGCACCGATCAACTYACGAGGCTCGGAATCTATCCACATCGGATTGGGGTTCTCTCCTCTGTAAGCCAAGATCTCCACTGCTATGGTGGATAAATCCGAGATCTTTGCAAGATCTCGCCAGTACGCCTGACGAAAGGGTTGCGTTTCTGATACACGAGTACCCTGAAGATCATGCTAAGCGTTGTGAAGGCTATCGGCCTGAGGCAACCGACCTTTTTGAGAATTACACTGAATACCCCAGGGACACGTTTGTCTCCAGCTGAATCCGTGAACACCGTGTCGACGCGACGTCGATGCTCGATATCCCTGTGATCATACAACGGTCGTACCTGGACACCGAAAGTCGTTCGTGCCACACGAGTGGTAACATAATGATCCAAGTAGAAGGAAACAGCCCCCTCTGCGACAGCTTTCATTCTACTACACATCAGCGTGTAGTTGCACGGAAGTTGGAGAGAACACATACACAGAGCCTAAGGAATCCGGACGGTATACATTCAGGCCCTCAATCGCAAGGTGTGATTGAACATTTGAAAATAGGTACTGGTTGCCAGCAAAACCACCAACAAGTAAAACAGACTTGATATGATGAGGGTCAGAAGGGGCCGGGATGGACGGATAAACTTACAGAGATGGGGCCAGTCACGGCAGCTCTCTGCTCCCGGATAGACCCGGTTATTGCAGTAACGCATGGCTCAAAAAAGCGGGCTACGTCCGACCTGTTGGACATTAGGAGCGCAACTTGTGGTGGCAACGATAACTGACCCGGGCAGCTTGAGTTGTCCACTCTTAATACCCAGGGATGGGTCATTGTCCCGCGGGGATCCGAACTTGACGAAGGCGCTTGATGACTTATCCTTGAATACCAATTTGGTTGATGTGTCGAAGCAACTTATGATATGCTTTATCTCGTCAGGGGAGCCGTAGTTGTACAATTTGTCTGTGTGAAACGTAGGCAGTGATTCTTAACAAAGTACAGAGATGAACAACGATACTTACTCTCCAAGTATTCTCCAGCGCGAAGAGTAACGAAAACCGATCCCTGGAAGTGGCCTAAAATTCGATTGGAATCAGTGATAGAGGTCGGATCAGTGTTAATCGCGGACGCACAAATCGCGGGTGCAATCTCCTCGAAATCACCGGTCGTACGATTCATGCGGAACGCACTGACATCGATAGTACCACCCCCGGCGTCTACGATGATGACCCCTTGACCGCTCTAAGGATGGTCGGCAAGTGAGAGCAATTATGAGAAATGTTGTCCATTAACCTTGATCGCCTCTGACGCAAAGTTAGTCCCAATGCAATAATGAAGGCTAGCTTCGCCTTCGGTCACGAAATGGATGCGCGCATGGCCCGCTGGGTTGTCTGGAACAAGTCCGCCTAAAATCGCTGCCTTGCGCATCATCGATTGTTGTGCACCTTCCCACCCGTTGGGATGAGTCAGGATAAACTCTGTGTAATCCTTCAAGTTTTGAAACAGTTGAACACCGGCAGTGTGCGACTCTTCAATGTACTGCTTCGTGCACTTGTATACGTATCGGAGGAAATCACCAAGGACTTGCTCGATGGCTTTACCGAGCGGCAGAGGCTTTACCTGCTCGGCATCGTTCCGCGGTATCAGGTGGGAGGGACGGAGATGAAGCTTGAACCTAGTTAGCGTGTACGTGAGAATCATTTGAGAAGCCGAAGAGGCGCAATACCATTCTGCTTTCAACCATTTACCATTTAGAGCTGCTTCGAGTGTGTTTGGGTCTAAGGCCTCTGAGCCAGCGGAGCGAACTATTCCCACGGTATCATACAGGATGACTGTAGGTATTTTTGCAGCTCCTGCGACAGCCTCTTGCATGGGAAATCTGTCCAATGATAATCAGCGTACTCATGACTACATATTAAGCGCACATGCCTAATGACGCTATTGATAACGGGGACCATCCCTGGATCGAGGATGCTGAACGATACGCCAGTGAACGTCGTTCCAACATCGATTCCGATGACCAGCTTGCGTTGCCCGACGTATGGCTTTCTACTAGCCATGACAGAGGCAGAGAATGCGGTCAAGGGAGCTATTACCGAAACGGATATGCCAACCCATCATGTCAGATGGCATAATAAACCGCCCCAGGATGATCTGGAATACCCTAGAACGTGCCAAGTGACGGTCGAGATGGTTAACTGCTTTCGGATTGACGCTCGAACAGCGTGGCGTGACACACTCACCGATTCGGAGTAACATCTCATCAGGGTACGTTGGTGTAGCGCTCAAAAATATTACATAATTGAGTTAGGACGCTTCCGAACCGTTCAACATTCACGCTTCGTCCATTCCCGTGTCTCGAAGCTCTCAAGTTAATTGACAAGGTATATAGATGCATAGATATAATACCCGAAGTCACAATGAAACCGACATCAGGTTTTTTCATCTTGAAGTTCACGGTCATAGACTATCCTAGCTGGACTCCTGGATGATCGCTACTGTCAGTACCCACACATTGACTGCGGGAGTGGTTGCTCACCGTTTCTCCTGCCCCTATCGAAAACATATGTTCAATCACTCGCTCCTCGTTAAGCAAGAGAACGCTCACCTTCTCCATCCAAGAAATTAATGCCTTGGGCTCCGTCAATCCAAACAACAGCTCGAGATCGTAGTCGAAGCGGTAAAACCGGTCTCCGTTCTCCACGTTCATAAGTGGCAGGGCGGCGACAGCCGATCTGACATCAGCCACTACCGTGCAAACCACCGAGTACATTTCTGAAAATGTAATTATTGCGTGTTCAAGCCGTCATATAAAAAAAGTTGGTTTACCAGGCTCGACGTCGATCCATAGCGGATTTGGATCAGTTCCTCGATAGGCCAAGATATCGTGGCTCACTATATTGAGAGCCAATTTTGTTGTAACCTCCCGAGTGTAAAACCGGCGAAATACAGCCGACTCCGCGACACGAGTTCCCTTTACAGTAAGCCATAAATGAGTGTTGTCGTTGTTTACAGCGGAAGTAACGACGTACCTTGGCCAAGATCACGTCATATGCTTTCGGTAAAGTGCAATCTCCAGCAACGTCTGTGATTACTTTCGCAAGACGGCGTTGGTGTTCTGGGTCGCTTGCGTCGAAGAAACGGCGAATCTCTGTGCCAAAGGTTGTCCGCGCCACGCGCACAGAGACAAGATGGTCGAGGAAGTACGAAATGGCGCCATCGGCGACGGCTTTCCCACTGGTTTTTGTCAAGGTATACCCACACATAAAAGATTCTGGAGAGGGCGCACAGGTGGCCGTCGGGTCGAGAAACACGAAGACCCTTCAAACTTAAACGATCGCGAATGTTTGAGAATAGCCAATGGCTCGCAGCGAAGCCTCCGACCAGCAGAACAGACTGTATCGATCAGATCTTGGAGACGAAGTGGGAAGAAATGAGATACCCACTGTGATGGGAGCATGTGCGGCAGTCTGTTGTTCCTGGACGGCCTCCTCTATAGCGACAATGCTCGGATGAAAAAAGGTTGCTACATCTAATCTGAGGAAAGCCGGGGGTCAAAATAAGTACCACCCAAATACTCATTGGATGTCTAGGGCGAGACATACCCATGTAGCTTCAGCTGGCCGAACTTGATGCCCACCGAAGCATCTGAGTCTCGTGATGAACCAAATTTGATGAACGAGGGTTGTGAAGGGTCTTTGAACGCCAGCTTGGTGGATTTGTCGAAGCATTGAGTAATGTCTTTGACGTCGTCAGGGGAGCCATAGCGGGAACTGGATAATTTACCTTTGGATGTACGATTAGTTGTTACAAAACGCGACATGGCAGAGTACGCACTCTCCAAAAAGATTTTAGCCCGACGAGTCACGTAAATCGAACCTTGGAAATGGCCTGCAGCAGAGAATAAA